>JASCZI010272643.1:10779-27566 GCA_036250425.1 Stylosanthes scabra | reverse complement strand
ATAAGAAGCTCCCAGCATGGAAGAAATTGAGTTCCAAGGAGCTTGGACTTCGGAGTTCGATGATAGCAGGCCCTACCAAGAAGGTTCTGAACGTGCTTAAGAAAAAGGGTACATACTGCTCTTCTAACTCCCTTTGTATGGATGAATGAAATTGATATTCCTTAATATTGTGTTTCTTCTTTGTTATTGAATAAAACGTTTATGGTACCACTTTACGGGGGAAAAAAATGGCACCTTCTTTAACATAGTGAGCACAATCTTCCTTGGATCAAACCACTTGTGAAATATATTGTTAACCCTGAGTGCATTTCGATTAATCAGAATAGTGAGTAGTGAATTTTTCATGAGACTTATTCCTTGGTTTGTAGCCTTAGTCTTGTAAGAGAATTTGGGGCTCTCCATTAGGTGTTGTAACTGCCAACTCATTTTAGAGCTGCAAATAACAATCTTTTACCCTCTAACACTTCTTTTCTTTGGACATCACTTGTGCACAAGATTCGAAGGTTTCTAGGTTTATGGTTCCAAGTTTAGAGAGGGAACTGCATGGTTGTTGACCATTTTCTTCACCGTGTAGGGCATGATGTATATCTTGTTGGAGGTTGTGTCCGGGATCTTATACTAAAGCAAATACCTAAGGACTTTGATATTATCACTTCAGCTGATCTTAAAGAGGTTATAACCTTTCTCTTGTACTTCTATTTTGAAGGTTTTGATTTTAGTTCCTGCTATCAATATATTGTGAATGAAATTGTGAAAACGACATTTCATATTTATCACAATTTTCCTTGTAAAACCTTGAATGCCAAAGAAAAAACGAAGATTTTAAACATCTTTCTAATTATCAAATGAAACATTTCAAAATATAATGAAATTATGAAAATAGGAAACAAAATAAACTTCTAACACCCCCTATTTAGCTTGGGCATGTATTTGCCTATTTGAATGTTAACTTTTTGTATCAATCTTTATTTAATTTGTAGGTGTTGAGAACATTTCCATGGTGCGAGATAGTTGGTAAAAGGTTTCCCATATGTCATGTTCACATGGATGGTACCATTGTGGAGGTTTGTCTGGCAGAACTATCTTTAATGTTGTGATCGCTTAATTTTTCTCTATCAAGGTATGCCTTCACTTTATGTCTACTTTTAATGATAACATCGTCGTAATTTTCAATTAGGTTTCGAGTTTCAATACTGCTACAAGGAAGTCACAACACTTTCATCATGACATTGAGGCACCTAGTGGCTGTGACAAGGAGGACTATCTTCGTTGGAGGAATTGTTTGAAACGAGACTTTACCATTAATGGGTAGTGTATCTGTGCTTGCAATTTAGAGAACAGAAAAATTATTTCCTTTTTAATATGCATTGAGCTGCTTTTTCTCCATGACATCTCAAGATTGTTTACAATTTGGAATTCGCCTCATTTTCTGCAGCTCTTTGTGATGTTAATGAAATTCACGCTCTTCCAGGTTGATGTTTGATCCGTATGCAAGAATTGTATATGATTACATGGGAGGAATGGAAGATATTAAAAAGGCTAAAGTGTGCATGTATTCTTTGCGGTTGTAGTTTCATATTATTACTTTCTACCTCCATTAGCGATTAATTTAGTTTATTTGAATAGGTGCGAACTGTTGTTCCTGCAGCTTCTTCATTTCAGGAGGATTGTGGTGAGTTTTTGTTTAGCAATGCATAAGGTTAAAAGTAACAGACCTTTCCTGTAGTTTGGACTTCTTCTCTGAATGTTGAGTATATTATGCAGCTCGTATTTTACGTGCAATTAGAATTGCGGCTCGTTTAGGGTTCACTATTTCAAGTGAAACAGCTCATTCTGTTAAAAATCTCTCTTCATCAGTATTACGGCTTGATAAGGTGCTTAAAAATGCCCCTCCTCCTTTGTTATACTAAAGAAATATATGCATACATCAGAATATCCTGCCTGAGTTTCCCTCTTTAATTGCTTTAGGGCAGGCTCCTGATGGAAATGAATTATATGCTTGCTTATGGATCCGGTGAATCTTCTTTGAGATTATTATGGAAGTTTGGCCTTTTAGATATACTACTCCCCTTTCAGGTAGATGATGGTTATGTTCGTTAATTTCGAAATGTCTGTCACCGAATTTCAGCTCAAATTGATATTGACATTACAGGCTGCTTACTTTGTTCGTCATGGATTTCGGAGACGGGACAAAAGAACTAATATGCTTTTGGTAACAAATATCCGTTCCAATTTGGATATAGCTTATTGGATAATATGAGAATAATGCTATTTTTTACTTCATTATTAATTAAATGTATAAAATTTTAGCACCACATTCACTTGGAATTTCATCTGCACTCTGCAGTCATTCTTCTCTAATTTGGATAAACTATTGGCACCCAACCGTCCATGTAACAGTAGCTTATGGTAAGGTCTATATAACAACAAAAGCTATTTCATTATTAATTTGTTAGCCATATATGCAAGGGTTTACAAAGTAAGCAAGTCTCACCAGGAATCTATGCTTTCAGGGTTGGCATCCTAGCATTTCATAAAACATTGAGTGATCAACCAAGGGAAGCCTCGGTGGTGGCTGCATTTAGCCTTGCAGTTCATAATGGTGGAAATTTATTGGAAGCAATAGACATAGCTAGAAGGATCAACAAACGACACAATGCCAACTTTCCGGAGTTATTAGATCCTTCAGGTCTAGATGCAGAGGATTTGGAGGAAGAGGTTCTGGATCTTGCCGATTCTGTTAAAGGGACACTCTCACAGATGACAACTAGGTATTTGGTATCTCAGGCTATGGCCGACTATCCTCAAGCCCCTCATTCAGATCTGGTACGCACAATTCTTTCCCTCGATTGATATGTGTACTTCTTAACACTTAACAATGGTTACTTGGAAGACTGACCTTTGACAATTTGTCAGGTGTTCATCCCATTAGGAATGTACCTAAAGGCTCTCAGCATTTTTGACTGTGTCAAAGTAAATTCTGGTAAGAAATTTTTGTCAAAGCAAGGCAGGAAAATTGATCATGAGTCTTTAGTTCAAGGTGAGCTGCGAGAAATACGGCATGTGTTTGCGAGGGTTGTATTTGACACCATATATCCGCTGCACCTAGATCAAGAGTATTCATAAAAGATCAACTTGATTTCACAGGGAGAGCATAGTTTGAAGTGAAATTAGAAATTTGAGAAAATTAATGCTTGTTTAGGCATTCTATTAAGGGAATAATCCGGCCCCCTAAATTGCAGCAGAAGTGATACTAGCTAGCCGTCATCAACATCAACTTCTTTTGCGATGATGAGGCAGTGATATTTTTTGTTCTTTTTTGGGGACATGGCGTCGCCCTGACATGTAGTATATGTACCTACATCATAGGTTACGTTCGTAGGCAGCAGATAAAAGGGGAAAAGTTTTTCCACCGAGGAAGTGTTTTTTGTTTTGGTTATAAAATAATTCTTTCATTCCATCAATATCAAGTTTACAGTTTGCTGAATCTTTAGATATATCAATTTCAGACAGCTGATTATTGAATTCATTTATTCTGGATTGAAAATCGAGTACAGAACGCTTATAACACCCTTTATCAATGTAAAGAACGGCAAAATGCAAACAAGAATTTGGAAAAAAATGGATGGCTTGACTTGTTGCCGTGTGATTGATTATATTCAAGTTTGAGAGTTGTATCGGGTGCAAGATGAATGATAAAGATTGGTCATTTGTCTGACTCCAAAATATTTTTCCATATATATTTGTTGATGTGATAAAAGTGGGAAAGGACTAAGCCAATAACAATCCAGAAGGCAAACTATATTGTATTACAACATAAACAACTGAGCTAGCAAAATCAAATCCGAAATAAACGAAGGACAAAATCTGAACATTCATCTTAGTGATGAAGTATAGTGGTGGCGCTGTAATAAAGCATGCACAAGAAGCAGCAGCAACTGGCATAGCACCCTGACACATTATTTCTCTGTCAAAAATAGTCTCTATTCGGCAATGGCGTGACACCCTACTTGGCAGGTTTAGATGCACCTCCACCAGAGGTAGGCCTGAAAGACCAAACAGCAATCAAAGAACATGTGAACAAAACCAGAGAACATGTTAGGTGAGAATTGTTAGTTTTGAGGAGAAAGGATGAGGGTACTTACAGCCCTACAAACACTTTGAAGGAATCATAGAGTCCCCACTGAGCTCCTGTTAGTGTTCCAATCATAACTATACGAAGAGGAAGACCACGGGTGAAAAGACCAACCAACCCTATCTTCTTCACAGCCTGCAACATCCAGAATCAGTGTTATTTGAATATCTAGAATTATATTTATGGGATATCTAAAGGTGGCAGAGTTGGTGTCATTTTTGTGTTGGTGTTTTGTGGTGTGCACTTTCTGAACTTACATCTCCAACAGTGGCTCCCTTGGCGTTGTTGAGGAAGGAAACAAGGTTGTCAGCAGGGTGTGAGACAATAGCACATAGCACACCAGCAATGTATCCAGCTGCAAAACTCACTCCAAGCTGCAATCCTTTGCTGCACTGATCCTTCGGGGTTGGGACGACATTCTTGTACAGCATCTCCACAACAGTCTCAAATGAAGCAAATTTCATCATTGTGTCTGTCATGAATCACATTAGCTAGTGAGTGAGAACCACACTCAAATCTAAATGTGATTAAGTATGTGCAAACTTACATGGAATCTGGCGACCCCAGAGTGGAACAAGTCCTTTGTACAAGCTGCATATCAAATCCAAATCCTTAACAAACAATGTAATGATAGATCCCAATTAGAAGCAAAGAAAAGTATACGTACCCTCCAGCACCCTCAGCCTTAATGAACTTGGGTAATCCATCTGACAAACCTCTTGCAAAGCCAGGCTGGGTTTGCACACGAACTTTCACAGCCTCCATGGGGCAGAGTGCAATATCAGCAATGACTTCAGCAGAGGCTGATCCTGCTAGAAATATGAAGGTTTTGTACTTGGCTGCATTCTCAGGGCCTGCAAGATCTGAGTAGTACTTCTTGAAGAATTCATAGAATCCAAACTTGCATGCTCCCTGGGCACTGTACCCAAGCAGTGTTGGGACCCAACCCCTGAAGAACCCTCTCATTCCTTGCTCCTTCATCAGAATTCCGAATCCTGATGATATGTTCTTGTACTTTACAGGATCAATCTGAAATACAAGTCAATTAGTCTTTGAATATGCGATATGTTTTGTATCAAATTATAAACGAGTCATGGGAAAAATGCACAAGAGAAGAGCATAATAGAGGAGGACCTGCATGTTGCACTTGACGAGATCGAGAGGAGTGACAGACATGTGAGTGAGGCCACAGCTGAATATGCCACCAAAGCTGCATGCCATGTAGTAAGCAGAAGAATACAAGGGAATAGCCTCTTTTGGTGCAGGGATCATAAAATTATTATTACCATTGCTACCCTCTGAGCCTGAGGGGGGTGGTGATGATGATGATGAAAGAGAGGACAACGCTTTTGGTGAATAAAGGAAAGAGGGGATAAGAGAGTGGCGAGGTTGGTCAGAGGGAGCCATTGATGAGAATTCACAAGAACTTATTCTTTTTTGTGTTTATTTGTGTGTGTGGGTAGCTGCCAGGGTGAAGAAGTAAAAAGAGAAAGGAAGAAACAAAAGTAGAAACTAGTGTTTTCAGTTTTGATTGAAGGGGCGAGAAAATTGGAGGGTTTGTGGTAACGAAACACATGAACAACCAAAGAAGGATGTGAACCAACGAGTCCTTTCTTTTCGCGCTCTTCTTTGACTTTGTAAATGCAATCTTCTGCATTTTTCAGGTTACGCAAAACTGCATGCTTCAATCTCCATAATGTTAGACACTTAAACTATGGTCATTGCCTCATTGGTCAAGTAGAATGGACTAAACTTCATTCATTTAAGGGAAATGTTTGGGGAAATAAAAAATTAGCCAAAGCCGCCCAAATTTATTTTATTTGGTATTTATTTTATTTGATATTTATTAATTAGTGCATTTGTTATATTTTGAATATTTATATGGATGTAAAGATGATATTTATTAAAAGAGTATATAAATAGTATTATTCTATAAATATTATACGTATAAAATTATGGATAATTATATGATCATTTTATATTATTTTTCTCTGGGAATACTCTTATTTAAGTATCATATTATTTAAGTATCATATCATATCAACTGTTAATACACAAACATATATAATGATGTCCACTTGTATTTTTTAAAAGAGAAAGTCTAAATTATCAACATTTTGGTAATTAATATTAATCAACAAACTTAAAATATTATTATTTGTTTGAGTTTTATTTTTTATGATTGGGTTTTTTTTATTTTATTGGATTTTTACCTTTTATTGATTATTATTGGCCAAAAATTTATTAAATATCTAGATTATTTTTAAAAACAAATTCTCCAATTAAATAATAATAATTTTTCGTTGGAATAAGTAATTTAGAAAAAATGTTAATCCGTGGAATTATAATATTAATTTCATGTATCTTCTAATTTTAATATTAAAAGTGAACAATACAAAAGATTTATTTTTTATACTGTATAAAAAAAAGGCGTATAGGAAAAATAACAAAAGAATACGTAAATATCATTTTTCATTTTAAAAATACAAAAACGGATGTAAGCAACTCCATATATGGAAATGCTGCGCAGCATTCAGTGGGCGTGATGACGATGATGAATAACCGAAAACGGCCAAAAGAGTTAAGTGATAAGTGCCACGTAATTTTGGATAGAGTGTTGAGCACCACTTGTTTCATTCTCATTTATGAGCTAGCTATATTCTTCTTCCGGAGACATGCTTTAATTTCCAACCAGATAATACACCCTTCAGTCCCTATCTCTTGTTACACTTATTATTCAATGGCCTCATCATCAGTTTCAGCCACTTTTCTTGGGTTCGCACCATCTCTCACTTTGTCTAGCAAGTCTGCCCACCAGGTTCTGCATATACATTTAATACATACATCTTCTTGTTTGTTCGTATTAATTTAATAGCTTTGTTTATGCTGAAAATGTTATGTTTGTTATGTATTGATAAAACTTGTAGGTTAGTTCGAGATTTGGAGCAGTTTCTGTGGGGTGGAGCAGGAGGAGCTTCCCTTCTTTAAGATCCTCTCGCTTCCGCATCTATGCAGTAAGTTATTTAGTTCTTAGCTAGTTAGTTACATGGTGGAGTCTATGGTGGTTATTTAGTTATTACTATGATAATAACTATAACACTTATAAAGGGTTTCTAAAATCAAGGTCACACTTTTTTACATTTTTTCAACTGTATTTAATTTTAGCAACATTTGTAAGTAGAATTTAATTTTAATGTACTGTTTTAAAAATATTTTATACATACATGCAATTATATAATGACACATCATAAAAAAAAACTTCCTTTTCATTAATTCATGATTAGTCATCAGTTGTGATTTTACTTGTCAGTATATCAAGATTAAACTCTTTTTAATTACTTAGTCTAGTTGCATTAGCTGAAACTCATTATAATGAGTAGTGCTTAATTAACATGTAAGTGTGTGTTACAAAATGATATGACACAGGCACAGCCTGAGACAGTTGACAAAGTGTGTGAGATAGTGAGGAAGCAGCTTGCTCTGCCTCCTGAATCTCAACTTACCCCTGAAACCACCTTCACAGCACTTGGTGCTGACTCCCTTGACACTGTATGTACTTCAACATTCAAATATATCTTTTTTATTTTTCATAGCTCACTACATGTGTTTGTTTTTCATAATTCACATATACATTATTCATTGTTGCAGGTGGAAATAGTGATGGGTTTGGAGGAAGAGTTTGGAATTAGTGTTGAGGAGCAGAGCTCTGAAAACATCACTTGCATCAAAGAAGCTGCTGATTTGATAGAGAAGCTCCTTCAAAACAAACCTCCATCTAGCTAGTTGAGAGCACAAGTGTAATTGAACGAGGTTAATTGATTTTTGGATTAGACATGTTCTCCAGGTGGATTATTAGTATTTTTATTTTTCCATTGTAAGATTTATTTGACGTTTGAATTTACTCTCCGGATATGTCATTGTTTTTGCCCTCAAGATTCAGAAAATATTGCATCTTGATTTTATTCCAGATAGTGAGATTTAAACCATGGTAACATGCATATTTATTAGCTTTTGCTGGATGAGATCATAGAACATACCATATCAGAATAGAGTATTGGATGACCAGAATAACGTATTTCAAATTTTAAAAAAATACAAATGGGCGTTTTTTTTTTTCTTTAAAAGGAAAAAAGATGTCATGCAATTTAATTTAACTTTTTTATTTTCTATTAGATTTATATCCATTGATTCCATTTTTGTTTTCAAAGAATATCACAAATAAATACTTAGAAGTCACCAAGTGGTAAAACCTTTGAGTGATACAGATAATTAAAGTTCCTTCCCCCCCAGTGTGCCAAAAAGGTAAAAGCTAAGTATCATAAATATTTATTTTTGTTGCTGTTAATTGTTTATTTGTAAATCACAAGATGAAAAAATGGTTGTATAATTTATCTTTATACATTTACTTGAAAAGTTAAAGTCCGATCATCCTATATGTACTAGAAATACGTTTCTGACATTTCATAGAAATTTGTTATTATACTACCAAAAATAAATTTAACTATTAGTTTACAGTAATTATTTAATTAAGACAAAATATATAATTATAATGAGTAACTTGATAATGGATTTTTAGTGTACTTGTTATTTTAGTAACTTATTTGTTCCTTAGAGAAATAAAATGGGAATTGGGAAATGAGAACTCATTCACTATTTATATATGGATTCATCAAAATCTTATGGTGATAAGCTCATGCTCATGAGTTTAGTATAAATTTTGTCATATTCAATTAAGTAGCTTATTCCAAAATTAAACACCTCATGCTCAGAGTCCGACACGGTAAGGATAATATTTATTATAAAAATATTTATTGTTATTTGAAATATTGTTTTATCACTTTATGAATGTATTAAACGTAATTCACAAATAATTAAAATATTGGTACGATGTATATTTATTTTATTTAATTAAATTATTAATTTTTATATTTAATAAAAAATTATTTTAATATTAAATAATATAAAAATGATTTATAAATAATCTTATATTTAATTTAAAATTTTTTTATTTATTATTAAAATAAATAATTTAATTGAACTTAAAATAAATAATTTCGATAAATTTAGTGGGCAAAGGCGGTTAGAATTATTGATATTCGTTTTGAGAGGAGAGCTGAGACGACACCGTTTTCCGCGCCGCCAAAATACATTTTGCTCCCAGAAAGAGCAGAAAAAGGGTGTACTTCCTTTACACGTCATCGCAATCCTCACTCACAAGAGAAACGCCGTCGTTTCACGCACACGGCACACAGCACAAAACGACCTCAGCAACGTTACGCGGACCTCGTGCAAGTCAACAATGACTCGAACAAGCTTCAGCTCCACCCTCCCATAATTTTCCCCACAAAATCTAGCTCCCACAAATTCCCGCTTTTTCGTCCCTCAACTAAACCATACGATATTCTCACGGAGACTGGTGATGGATCGGAGAAGAACCGATAGTCCGGTTTATTCGCGCCAGTGGAGCGTTGATTCCAGCAGCACCGGTTCTTCGTCGCCGGTCATGTCTCCGGCTCATCCTAATTCGCGGCTTGGTCCCTCCGCCACCATGAAGCAGCGTAACGTTGCTGCGAAAGCGGCCGCACAGCGTCTTGCTCAGGTCATGGCTTCTCGGGCGGCCGTTGACGACGACGAAGACGAAGAAGAAGAAGACGATGATCTCGTGTTCCGTGCTCCGACGCATCCATCTCTCTCTTCTCACTCCAGCAACGGTACCAGCAGCAAGAACGGCTTCAGTTCCATGGCCATCCCTCCGATTTCTGCCTATAGGCCTAATAGTAATAGATCTCCGTCTCCTGCGGTAATTCATTTAACGGTTGCTTCCTCTGATATTTCATTTACTGTGCTTATTTGAACTCGTTTGTTGAATTATGGCACGAAAGTTGGCCAGTGTTTTGAATTCGTTTGCTGTAATATGATCGAACTGATGGTTGTTCAATATTTTTTTCTTTCATTTTGAAATTGAATTTAGCTGATATGGTAAAAGCTTGAATTCAGTTAAGCTGGTCCTAGTCATATTTTTAATTTGGAGGTTTCATAGTTAAGCTAATAATAGTTTTGATGTTTTCTTTTAGTTAGGTCGGAATTTCATGGAGCATAATGTTTCAGTACGTTCAACATCAGCTGGGAGGCCGGCAGTCTCCGTTCGTGCAGCATCAGTAGTGCCACCAAGTAAATCCACAGTTCGAACTCCCATGGCTGTTCCTCCAATTGATCCACCTACCAATAGAACTAGAGACAAAAGGTAGCTGAACTTTTCAACTTCTCATATTCTTAATGCTAAATTATTTCTGTCATTTTCATGTTTTTGAAAACTTTTGTTTCTCAACTCATCCACTTATCAAAGGGAACTGTTTATAAAAAAAAAAATGTCTTAATGTCCAACATTTTTCTGATCAGTCTGACAAGGATGTTCAGATATTTAACATACAGAGTCTTATTGTTTTCAATAATACTTTTTACTTTGTCATGGAATTTATGCTTTTGATATATGTCTGAACTCAAACCCTTATTTTATTCACTGAAGTCATATTCTACCTATATCTACAGTTTTGTGTGCATGTGTGAGAAACGATGAGTTTATTAACTATAGTTTGTTTGCCATGTGGCTAATATTGACATTTTATGCTTCTATGTTTTCTAACTGATGGTTAACAATTTCAGGTTTCCATTAGATACCAGGCAACATAAGCCAACAGATAGCGGAGATCAACGTGAAGCTTCAGCACTCCGTGATGAAGTATAGTTATATAGTATTCATGAGTAAATTTCTGTATAAAAGTTCAAACTCATATATTGGTTATGCTTATTGTTAAGCTAATATTTATGTGGATTTTGTATTGGAATCCCTGAAGGACTGTTTTTGAAGTTGATTCATATTGATATTGCAGCTTGATATGCTACAAGAAGAGAATGAGGCCATATTGGAGAAAGTATGATACTTCACGCCCAAACAAAATTGATTTTATGATAATGTTATGCAATATTGAGTACATATCCTTCATTATGTTTGCAGCTAAGATATACAGAGCAAAAACGAGAGGAGCTAGAGGCTAGAGCAAGGGAGCTTGAGAAACAGGTAAATTTTGCTAGATAATTAATTAAATTTGCAAAACTAACAACTTAATTTTAACAGCACAGTTTTGTTATAAGATTTTGAAATAGTATGTTTTTATAAGCAATGGTAGTTTTGGTCTAACATTTAACGATAGAAGTTAATAGGTTCTCCATGTCTGTGCTTTGCATATGCTGAGTTTGCTGACATCTATGTTTTTGTTTGTTCTGTTTTTGGCAGGTTGCTTATCTTGGAGAAGGTGTATCAATGGAAACCAAATGGGTGGCTAGGTAAACTCGGTTTAAAATCCTTTGACTAAGCTCTGGTTAGAGCTTTTATTTTGGGTTGCTTTTAATATTTTCAATTGCATGGTATATTCGCAGGAAGGAAGCTGCTCTGCGTCAAAGAGAGGTGTGTGCATTAGTGCATAGAATAAAATATTAAATGTGACAAAAAAAATATCAAATAACTGATGATTGAAAGTTTGACGTGCTATAATCACACTTGATTGTCTATGAGTTCTTCTAAGTTATATTATCAAGATAGAGGAGCTGCATGGTTGCATGTTTGTGTAAACGAATGCGATTAAGAGGCAGTTATGGAATCATGCTCCTGATTATATAATCCTTGATATTTTTATTCCCAAGCTCTGTTTCCAGTTATAGTTTTCTTTAGTTTTGTGCATTTAGCAATGAACTCATCAGTGCTGTTTCATTGGAAGACTATTCTTTTCTTAGACTGACTCACTTCATTATTCTTGTTGCAGGCTGCTCTAAAGGCTGCCCAACAAGCGCAGGATGGGAGAGAGGAGGAAATGACTGCTCTTCGTGTTGAAATTCAGGTAATTTGTTTTAAATTGTTACTCCTTTTTAATTTTCTTTTAACGCCTTCACATTTGTCTTTTATCAGAACCTGAAAGATGATGCTGCAGCAGCTGTGGAACAACAGAAAGAGGCCGAAGTGGAAGCAAAAGCACTCCGCACGATGACACAAAGAATGATTTTGACCCAAGAAGAAATGGTTTGTAACCTTACAAGAATGAGAATTAATGGCCTTCTATATTCATATATATCTCTAACGCTAGTCATTCACTTGTCTGTCTTTAGGAGGAAGTTGTTCTGAAAAGATGCTGGCTTGCTCGCTACTGGAGTCTTGCTGTAGAACATGGTAAGAAAGCCAGTATTGATTTCTATTGTTTACAGAAGAATACTTTGGCAAATCATATTTTTCAAAATCTTCCTCACATATTAACTTTCCTATTCATATAATTCTTGTGGCATATTCTTTCCATGCTTTATAGGCATATGTTCAGATGTAGCAATATCCAAGCATGAATATTGGTCTTCTCTAGCTCCTCTTCCTTTTGAAGTTGTCATCTCTGCTGGACAAAAAGCTAAGGAGGAATCTTGGAACAAAAGTTAGTGTGTTGGTGCTCTAAATTTTAGTTGCAATTTTCCTATCGTAGATTAGCTACAATGAAGTCTAACAGAAAGGGCATGTATCTGGTGCTGATGACCCAGATAGAAGTAAACCTCTTCGTGATTTGAGTGATCTTGCTGGGGAAGGAAACATTGAGAGCATGCTTTCGGTTGAGATGGGTTTGAGAGAGCTTGCTTCACTTAAGGTTCTTCACTGATGTTATAAAGACTTTCACTTTTTGCTCTGTTATTTAATATCTTATTTTCCTTTGAACATTCTAATAAAGATGAAGTGTATTTTGATGCCTATTATTTTTCCAAGAAATGGGGATGCCAATAAACCATACCTTATTTCCGCCATCCTATGTTATGTTGAAATTAAACATCCCTTTTCATAACTGTTTTTTTCAGTTGTTCTATTGATGATTTAATTCTTTTCCTTTCTTTTCTTGACTTCTGATTTTGCCAGAACTTGATTTTGTAGGTTGAAGATGCTGTTGTGCTTGCATTAAGCCAACATAGACGTCCAAATGTTGTTCGGCATTCCATCTTAGGTATATATATTACATCATCATATGATGTTGTCTTTAAAATCATTTTTCTATTCTATTGTTTCAATTGGCACACAGAATCTTCCATTCTATCGGCAACACGTGTTTATATCCGACCTGCAGAGTGCCATTTTGTGCCATCTTAATCAAGAAGTTGTTACTGTTGTTTCCCCATTTTGCCTGTAGGAATAATTCTGGCTTGTCTTAATCTCGAATTATTCTTGATGTCTTTTTGGTTTAAGAGGTTATGTTTTAGTTGGTTTTGAGTTGTACATAGTTTTTAAAATTTTCTTAGACCTTTTTGGTAATGACAAAGGCATCTATCTTTTAGAAGATAACTATTGTATTAATGTTCACATTTCTATTCTTCTCAGATTCCAAACCACCAGGTGACCCCAAATTTGCGGAAGCATTCGGTAAGGTTATCGACCTTTATTGTGTTTTGAATTTGATGTGGTTTAGTTATGTTGAAATGTTGACAATATAGACCTAGAATGTTGAAGGACATATTGGAGGATTTGTTTGCTTATCTTCTCTTCATCATATGTCCTTTATTTAATTTGTCTATCATTTCTTAAACATGTCTTCCATTCTTACTTAGAAATATAACCATTCATGTATCTTCTTTTATCATTTTAAGCTTTTGGGAAAAGTGGTATTTTGACATGATATCAAACTTTCTACTACCACAAGTACTAGAGTTTGATTCTTGTTGAACTTTAAAAGAAAAAGAATTTCCACATAAAGCAAACAAAAGAAAAAAAATTCCTATCAAATAATTCAGAGTCATACAAGTTTACCTATTATGAATTTTGCAAAAAAATATATACATCTCATACATAAAATATATATCATATAGAAATTTTATTCAAATTTAAGCATTTAAAATTGAAAATTTCACCACAAAAACACAAAATAAACCAACATAATAGAACTAACGATTGAGGATCCTGTCCATGAACCACATACTTAAGCAGCAATAGACGTGCACAGGGAGCCTCACCACTTACCAGATGGGAAAAGAGAGTGGAAAGACACAAATGAGAGTGGGGATGTGATGATTTAGTATTAGAAATTCGAATACAACATTTTTTGTTTTAGGATGTCCAAAGCAATACCATTTTAACTTAAAATAGGGAGAAAAATAAACTTGCTAACTCGGGAGTAAACCCGAGAGTTTGATCGAGTTTATCAGAGAAGTCTACCTAGTAACGAGTTTGAAACTGAGTCAACTTGAGAGTTTGACAATGATGATTTTGACTATCAGTGAGACATGTGAATAACCCATTACATCTACAAACTGAAAAGAAATTTTTTTTTGGGCTGTACGTATTTCAACTGGATATTAGGCATACTTGAAGCCCAGAAAAAAGCTATTAAATGCAGACAATGATGACCTTGACTGAACCTTACCAATCATGGATCTTCTTCATATGTGTGGGATAGGCTTGATTTATGTGGCACATATGTGGTTGCATTTACTGATTCTTCACTCAAAGATGATACGTCTGGTAGATGACCTGACAGTTCTTTGTTGTTTTTACGTTTTCTTTTTTCCCCTCCAGAATTAAGTGATGAGGAAGCAGAGGATGTTCTTTTCAAAGAGGTTTGTTGCTTGTACTTAAGATTATGATATTTGGCACTCTATCTTGGTTCTCTGTATCATAGTATATGTCCTCATTTGATGTTAAAGCCCTTTGTTTTGGCTAATTGGTTTGACAAACTTAATAATGCGTTATATCAATGTACATGCTTTGCCTTTGTTTAATTTCCTTTTTTTCTTTCAAAGATGGATTTGCTAAAGCATGTAGCACATATAACTCCAAACTTTACAGGCCTGGCTAACGTATTTCTGGAGAAGAGCTTTATTCTATGGTGTGGAAGATGATATTGCAGAAGATCGTCTTCAATTTTGGATTAGCCGTAGTGGACGGTCACCAACTTCACATGATGCTGTTGACGGTAAACTCGTCATTCTGGTGATCTTATGTGGTTCTGATATCTGAAGAGGCTAAACACGTTAATGTTTCTAAGTTAATAATTAAGTAGTCTTGAAAGATAAAGGTGATGATATTCTTACAAAACTCACATGCGTTCTGCTTCATTACAGTTGAGCGAGGTTTGTTGGAGTTGAGGAAGTTGGGTATAGAACAGCAACTTTGGGAAGCTTCTCGGAAGGAAATTGATCATCCCCCAAGGTTGGAAGTTGATAGCAGTCAGCCACCAGGACTAGCAGTTGATAGTGATAAGCTTTCCCCCAAGTCGGATGAATCGTCCTGATTGTGGGAGCACTTCAATTTTTTATTGATTCTTGACACATGTATATTAATGCTTTCTTCTTTGCATCCTTTTCTTTAAGAATAATTACCTCGATAGAAAGACATGGAGCTGAATTTTGCAGTTGTCAATCAAAATTTTCCATAGTCTGATAATATACATTATATTTTGCCAAACCGTAGATTATATTTTGTCAAACCTATTAGCTGCAACAGTCCTTTAACATCATATGAGGATGGTTACTGCAATTTCAGGTGCCAGATATCATCTGTGACCAAGCCACAAACCTATTTGAAAAATATTCCTCTGCTTCCATATCACTTAATTTTGGAGGGGAAAAAGAAAAATTGAAAATCAACAAAAACCGTCAGGTCATCTGCAAAACAAGTCATAATCTTTGATTCTAGAATCAGTAAATGAAACCACATCTTGGTAATATATTAGCCAAGACAACATGAGGCCTGGTCTCATACACAGCCTATCCCATGGATGAAGGTCCATAAGTGATAGGTTTCAGGCAAGGTTAATATTGTCACATTTGCATAACCAAAATGACTATATCACATGCAATCTCAATATAGCCTATCCCATAGTAAGTTTTTTGTTCTAATTTTTTTCTTCTTAGACTAGACCTGACATGGGTGATTTCTTTCCTTTTCATTGATAACCAAAATGACTATATCCCATGCAATCTCAATATAGCTTTGCCAACACCTACACAGATCACAAGGTAAGACTTCGCAAAAGATACATTATAAAATGGAAGATAATGTGTGCCATGTAAAACAATAGAATTGGAAAAATTGATGGTTGAAAGACAACATTATATGATAATGTGTAATAAACCTAAAATCGAATGCCAAACAAGAGTTGGGTGTCTTTGTTGGGCTAATGCAAGCATAACAGCACCTTCAACCTACAAAATTCTGTCAAAATCAGAAGTGAAGAAGAAAGGAAAATAATTAATATAACATCTGAAAAACCCGTTGAAAAAAGGTATCTAAATTTCAAACAAACGTAGGAAGGCATGAAAACCTATGGTTTATTGGCATCCCCATGTCTTGACAAAATAATAGCCATTAAAATACACTTCATCTTTACTAGAATGTGTAATAAGTCCAAACGAAAACGTGATATTCAAAAACAGAGCAAAGAAACTCTCATAACATCAATTGAGAACCTTAAGTGAAGCAAGCTCCCTCAAACCCATCTCAAATGAAAGCATGCTCTCAATGTTTCCTTCCCCAGCATGATAACTTAAATCAGGACCTTATACATGCCCTTTCTGTTAGACAGCATTGTGGCTAATCTATAATAGGAAAATCCCAACTAAAATTTAGAGTACCAACATA
>JASCZI010272642.1:0-21483 GCA_036250425.1 Stylosanthes scabra | reverse complement strand
CAGCTTTGTGCATGGAGATGTAAAACCAGAAAACTTTTTGCTTGGTCAACCGGGAACAGCTGATGATAAGAAATTATATCTCATTGATCTTGGTTTGGGTATGTCTTCCTTCAAAATCATCTGACTTCGTTTTTACGTTATGTTGGAACTTTTTTCCTATCAGTCCTAGCATTTATTCACTTTTGTGTATGCGCAGTAATGTTTGTCTTTTGTAATGTTTTCAGCATCTAGATGGAAGGATGCATCGTCTGGTCTGCATGTTGATTATGATCAGAGACCTGATATATTTAGGTTTGTCAATTTTTGAAAGTTACGAATTTAGTGTGATTATATTCTTCTTCTTCTTCTCAATGTTGATTATATCCTATTCCTGCAGGGGAACAATAAGGTATGCAAGTGTACATGCACATTTAGGTAGGACTGGAAGCCGAAGGGATGATCTTGAGTCACTTGCATACACGTTAATATTTCTCATAAAAGGGAGACTACCATGGCAGGGTTATCAGGTGCGTTTTTTTAGTATATCTAAATTTGTTGTTTCCTCTTTAGAGGTTTCACTTGATATATAATCTATATATTTTCCCCCTTAATTTTTGCAGGGTGATAATAAAAGCTTTCTTGTTTGTAAGAAAAAGATGGCCACTTCTCCAGAGTTGATGTGCTGCTTTTGTCCTCCTCCATTTAAACAGTTCCTTGAAGCTGTTACTAACATGAGATTTGATGAGGAGCCAAATTATTCCAAGCTTATATCACTTTTTGATAGCTTAATTGAACCATGCACTCCATTGAGACCTATCAGAATTGATGGTGCTCTTAAGGTTGTCTTTTAATAGTTTGTTATACTTATTTTAGTTTGTTAAATTGTTACATGTATATTTTTGTTTTGTTTACTTAATGTCTGTCTCTGAACGCCAAACCCTTAATATAAATAGGTCGGTCAAAAACGAGGAAGGATGCTTATAAATCTGGAAGAAGATGAGCAGCCTAAGAAGAAAGTGCGACTAGGTAGTCCTGCGACACAGTGGATATCAGTGTATAATGCACGCCGTCCCATGAAGCAGAGGTAATCAATATACCCCCAATCTGGCATATTTGTTCACAAATAAATAAGATGCACTAAACATGAATCTTTTTTCCCAAAAATGGTGGAGCAGATGAGCTCTTGCTCAATAATTGAGATGCTCTTTCTTTAACATGAAAAAGCATGTTTATTGCCCATAGTATTTCTAGCATTCGTGAATATTGGCTGCAGGCTTCTCCCAAATGTTGAGGTACACTGTAACTGATATGTAAAACCACAGCAATTCGTCCTTATATTGAGCATGTTGAGGCTCAAATTCCTTTGTGAATCTCGTTAAATGTCCTGGTTTACCTGGTAATGGGAGGCAGTGGCATTGCTAAAGTTCACCTCCTCAAAAACAAAAATAGAACAAAAGGAGAAGTAAGGACTTACCAAAAGAAGTCTAACCTAACATGGTTTTCTGAAAATTTTATAAGCTTCTTATCTAATAGTAATGATCATAAGCAAATTTTTATAAATAATAGATTCAATAAAGATTAAATCTTCTTGGTACTTAAATTCACTTGTAAAATCTGATTTTTATTTATGTGATTGTGAATTTGTAATGGCACTTGCAATCTTTCTCAAATCCTTTTGATGACATTGTAATTATCATATGATGATGGTCATTTTAAAAACAGAGCAGGAATTCTTTTTAATTTCTAGTGTTTGATGCATTGTCTTGAAAGGACTATGTATGCATAAATTTGATTGCTTATTATATGCATTAAGCAGATCGGCTTGTCTTAACTCTTGAATAACATCTTTGTTCGCAGATATCACTATAATGTGGCAGACACTAGGCTCCGACAGCATGTGGACAAGGGTATTGAGGATGGATTGTATATAAGCTGTGTTGCCTCTTCAGTGAATCTGTGGGCCCTAATTATGGATGCAGGAACGGGTTTCTCTTCTCAGGTATATGAGTTGTCACCAGCCTTCCTGCATAAGGTATGTTTCTTTCTTCTTAGTTTTATAAATTTCATTCTATTTAGCAAATATGTGTTAGTGCCATGATTGATATTTTGGTGCTGCTGGTATTTGATGATCTCAGGATTGGATTATGGAGCAATGGGAGAAAAATTACTATATCAGTTCAATAGCTGGTGCAGTTAATGGAAGTTCTTTGGTTGTCATGTCCAAAGGTCTTAGCCTTAAATTCTCATATAATGTTTTAATTTGAGCTACTCCACTCCTCTCTATTTTCTTACATTATTATATAGTTCTTATTAATTTATATATAAAAGAAATGGGGTTGAATTATAGTAACCATTATGTTACCATCTTCTTTGTCATTCATCCTTTTTTCCCTTACTAATAAAATGGCATTCATGCTTGATTTATATATTTGAAGTCCTTTTTTCTGTATCTTTTTAAGTGTTGTTGTTTTGTCTAGATTCTAATTATTTTGTTTGCACTACTGTTGCCATGCTATTTAATTTGTGTCTGAGAAAGCCTGTCAGATTTCTATTTGTACAACATAAAATGCTGACCTCGGTATTTTCAGTACCAGTTTAAGCTTTACCTTGTATATGCAATCTTGTATTCTATCAACATAAACAACTTATTTTCACTCTAGAAGTTGAAAAAATAACATATCAGATTATTTTATCAGCATAGTAGTAGTTTTTTTTAGCCTTGTTTAGTTTCTGAGATGAGATAGTTGTTGATATTGAAATAGATGAGGAATTTTTTTTATATCTCATAGTGGATCATTGCTTTGCAGGAACTCCCTATACACAGCAGTCATATAAAGTGAGCGAATCATTTCCTTTTAAATGGATAAACAAGAAGTGGAAAGAAGGATTCCATGTTACCTCTATGACCACTGCTGGCAATCGCTGGGGTGTTGTAATGTCCAGGAATGCTGGATATTCTGATCAGGTATCTAAACCCTTTTTGACCTTTGATATTCTATTATGTATGAATACTTTAACCCACCTTGATAAATATTATTGCTTTTCATTTAATGATACAAGGTTGTGGAGCTCGACTTTTTGTATCCGAGCGAGGGAATACATCGTCGATGGGAGAGTGGTTACCGGATTACGTCTATGGCTGCTACTACTGATCAGGCTGCCTTCATACTTAGCATTCCAAAACGAAAATTGCTTGATGAAACTCAAGAGACTTTGCGTACCTCTGCCTTCCCTAGCACGCATGTAAAGGTATATGAGTTTCTTGTGTGGTATTAGGCTTTTATTACATAATGGTATTATCATTTATACTATGGTGTGGTTTGACACTGCTACTATTTCTCAATTGTTGTTCCTGCACAGGATACTAATAGTTTAATGCTTTTTTCAGGAAAAATGGTCCAAGAATCTGTACATTGCCTCAATATGTTATGGGCGGACAGTTTGCTAGCTTCTGGAATGAAAGTTTGCCACCATTTGAAAAATGAGGCAAAATGGAAGATGAAGCGTTTGGATGATTATTAGGTTGGAACTGGTTGGTTTGCCTTTGCCCCCGTGCCCTGTTTCCTAAGTGCAAAAGATGCCTTCCACTTAAAATTTTCATTATAATTGTAAAAGAAATGGTAACAGAGGAACAGAATTACAGGGCCGGGAGAGCAAGTTCCCAATCAACCCGAGCCAACGGATAGCAACGATTTGTTGAAAGAAGTATTAACTTGTGTAATACACGTGCTGATGCCTATTTTGGCCATGTTTCCATGGTTGTGCTTTTAAAACAAATTGCGATTTTGTATGTAATGATATAAATTTTTACCAAGATCATCATCATAAGCATTTAATCAAATTCTACGGTACAATGATTAAAAATACGTGGAGACTAATTTGAATTTCTCAGTGGCACTATACCCGACAGGCACTATAATCTGATGAGGTCACGTTGTTCTGAGAATCTCAAGTGTGTGCCATTTTAGTGATTGCGTATACCCGACAGACACTAATTTGAATTTCTGAGTGGCACTATACCCGACTAACGGAAAGTCTACTGGCAACAGATCAGTTTCTTTGAACATGTCAGTGTTGCACATGAACCACAATTAATGGCCCAGCTAGGGGTGTTTTTCACTCGACAACGTAATCTTTACCTTTGAACTTGTGATCTTTTCAACTTTGTACAATGCAACTTTCACGGTATTTCAAGAGTCCTCTTATACACCTTAAACGAAACTTGACGAGAAGAACCTCTTGACCCACAAGCAACAAGTTTAAGTGGGTATTGAAGGCCAACCTGCAAGATTGATAATCCAATGAAAGGTCAAGGCTGTGATACACTTGACAAAGATGGGTGGCATAAAGTATTCTAAATGGCTCCTATTACTAGTTCTAGATCACCTTAGAAAGAGATATCTTCCCACTTTCTTCCTTTGCTACCCAACACCCCGCTCAGTACCTCAACCTCCAACCAAACTTAGTTCATGTCTTGTCTTGTTCTAATGACCCACGTAGTGTGAACTGTGATGTAATCTTGTTATATAGTTTAGATTTTGTAATGTTGTATAGTTTTCAATGTTTCATAGTAAAAAACAACTCAACATCAATTCATGGGTGGCCAATCCAAGAAAGCATTAAGATTTAAGAACGAAGATGTTACATCATTACCTTGATTAGAAAGTATCACTAGACATATTTATTTATATAGAGAAATTCTATCATTCTCCATGGAGGAGAAAGCTTATAAGAAGACAATAAAAAGTATGAACTTTTTAGCCTAAAATTCACATGCAAAAATATTCTTCTAACCACGTGTCCTCTAGGATAAGAAGAAAAAAAAGAAGTGTTAGTCAATAGCGGTTACTCAAGAGGGGTCAATTGAGTATCTATACAATAATAATAAATTTTTGCGAATATATAAAAGACTTGTATTATAAATAACTCAAATGATTTGTACTAGTATTTTTTCAAAAACTTAAGCCAATTCCTAAGTATTTACAAGGAGCTTGTACTTTCCAAAACACTTGTATAAATATAAATAGCAAGAATATAAAGAAGATTGAGTTTAGAGAGATATCATACAACAATATATAGTGGTTCGACACAACTCTTGCCTACGTCCACTCTTTCCAAATCGCAATTGAGAAGTTCCACTAAGCAACCAAACTTCAAGGTGCTTGATAAACCTTTACAACAACGAGCACTTGAATCTAACTAGAGCCATCAAAATGAGTCGCAACTCGCGGGTCGACTCGGATCGTTCGGAAATATGGGCGAGTCGAGCCAGTAAAATTACAGCTCATTTAAAAGCGGGTCAATTTGGCTTGGATCGTATACTCGCGAGTTAGACGGGTTCGGGTCGAGTGGGCACGGGTTGGCTCGTCTAACTCGTTTTTTCTATTTTTTTAATATATAAAGTATATTTTCCTACATAAATTTTCTCTGTTTTAATTAATTTTTTAAAATTCATACAATTTAATATGAAAATATATTAATATGTGATAAATAATTTTGATTTTGTATGGACATGTAGTAAAAAAAGACTAAAATTATATAATAATTTTATTTTTTAAGGAAAATAAAATGAAAAACGAGTTAAACGGGTCGACTCGTTTAACTCGTTAACTCGGACGAGTCGAGTCGGGTTGGTACTTCCTTGGCTCGTTTAAAATACGGGTCAACCCGTTTTCCAGATTTTGGCTTGTCGTTCGGGACGGGCTAGCTCGAACTTGGCCGTTTAACAGCTCTAAATCTAACACCTCGCGGTATCTTGATCACCAACGACTAACCTACTCCACTCAAAGTATCCCCACTTCAAGATTTTCCCTTGAGTGTTTATCTTGGTATCCTCACCGACTATAGTGTTTATCAAGTCTCACACCTTTGGAGAATCACACTCCAAGTCACTCAAACAAAAAGATACACAATGAAAACTCTCTAGAAAGAGTATATGAATACAATTGAAGCTCTATGAACCAAACTTTGGTTATCTCTCAAATATGTGCAAAAATCACTTTAAAATTATGTAGAAATTGAAGCATAAGCACAATAATACTTAGAATATGAGTTGTGTATGAAATCAGACCTCAAACCATCTATTTATAGTACTCCAAAGAAATTAGACCATTGTTAATTAAGTGAGGAGGAGTAATTACGTAAAAAACTAGCCATTTGTGCATTTAAAACACTTGGGCATCGATACTCACCCTTGGGAATCGATACTCATGTGACCGTTGAGTCAAAATTTGAATTATTGGCTTTGGGTATCGATACTCACTTCATGACTATCGTTACCCACGGTGTTACTGCCTGAGTAATGTTACTCCAAGGTGGGTAACGTTATCCACAATGCAAAATAGCTCAAGAAAACGTTTTATTTTTCAAGGAAATGATTCTAAACTTGTTATAATCATCTTCTAAGACTTTATAGCTTTGAAAATAAGTTTCTAAATGTTTTTGGGTAGCATATATAACATGGTTTTGTTATAAAACAAACTTTTTCGAAAACACTTTATAAAGCATTTTCTAAGTGCGTGTGAGAGATAAAATAAATTTTGATTCTTGACAAGAAGTTTACCTAAGTCCTAAGATACTAGACCGTTTTCAAGGCTTGCAGACTCGTCTTCTTGTCTTGTTGCTTGTTTTCAACTTTTATCCTCAACTTCAATAGTTGTCATTTATCAAAACCTAATCAAATAAACTTATACATATTGTAATATGGTTAACAAAAATGATAAGTTTTAAGAGTATGAATCTATTTAAGAGTGATTTCCCAATTCCAAACTATGCCCAGGAGTGACACAATTTTTTTTTATTATTGTTCTTTTTTTCCTCAGTCGCACCTTTTTTTCTCAATTTTTTGGACTAATTTGTTGAGGAGTATTTTTGTTCAATGGATTGGAAAACTCCCAATCCAAGTTTACTACTCACACACCCACGCACAAACACTTCCTTTCTTTATTCACTAGAGAGATTTAGCTGCAATTCATTTCAAATTTGAGCTTCATTTAAAGATTTGGTAATAATTGAATTGCTATAAATATAAGATAGGATTCGAACTCTCAGTATTTATTTAAGCAAACAAGTGAGTTGACCAGCAAAAAGTAGAAACACACAATATGACAATAATCCTTGATCCTATTTTTTTTTATGTGGAAGGTCAGCATAATCCTTAATCCTTTTGGTTTTTGTCATGATCCTTAATCTCCTCCTAAAAAATGATCACACAGCATTCACACAGCCTATTCGGCCAACACCCGTTACTGTGATTTGGGCCCATAAAGTATGAATTGAGGCCGAACCCCTACTTTTAATTGGGCCTATTAGTACAAATCATTGGCCCAAACACGGCGTTAATCGTTCCCCCCACAGCGCGGCACTCTTCAAAACCCTAATTGTGGGTCACAAAAGCCCTAAAACCCTAAACGCTGCATTTGTCAGCCATTGCTGGAGCTTGGGAGCTACAACCACATTCTCCTACATCCCTAGACAATGAGACCCCCGAGAGGTGCCGGAAGAGGCGGCGGTTTTAGAGGTGGCCGTGACGGGGGAGGACGAGGTTTTGGCGGCCGCGGTGGCAGGGGTTTTGGCGGCCGCGGTGGCGGCGGCTTTCGCGATGAAGGTCCTCCCACTGAAGTCGTAGGTCTGTTTCTTCTTCAACTTCGTGACTTCGTTAAACATTTTAATTTAATTTATCGTTTAAACAAATTCTAGGATCCCGGTTAAGTTTATTCAGAAATGGCGTTTGAAGATGGAAACTTCTCGTGCTGCGTGTGTTTCTAGAATCTGTTAGGATAGAACACAACTTTATCTATAACTGATAACTGATCGATTTTTTTTTTCTTGTATCTAGAATCTGTTAAGGTCGAAGGTGTGGCTTTTAAACTAGTTTATTTGATTTGATATGTTTGATTGCAGAGGTTTCAACATTTATGCATGCATGTGAGGGTGATGCAGTGACCAAGCTAACAAATGAGAAGATTCCCTTTTTCAATGCTCCTATATACTTGCAAAACATGACTCAGATTGGGAAAGTTGATGAAATATTTGGCCCTATCAATGAATCTGTGAGTTTCTCTCTCAATTTTTTTAAGCTGTAATATGTTAATGGGTTTTTGTGTCTGTTCCGTGATTGGTTTTGACTTTTGACGTGTTTTTTGTTGCTTTGCTTCTGAATTTGCAGTACTTTTCAATCAAAATGATGGAAGGGATTGTTGCTACTTCGTATTCAGCTGGTGACAAATTTTACATTGACCCGAGGAAACTTTTGCCACTTGCAAGATTTCTCCCACAGCCAAAGTATGTTCTTGCTGCTGCTCGTTACTCAAAATTAACCCTTAAATATTGCTGTGAATTGTTTCATCAATTTTCTGTTATAACTTTGTGAATGGTGTTGTTAATTGCTTCATATGTTATCCGTATGTGCATCAATACTATTCTTCTTAGTATGCATTTTCTTTGCAAGTTGAAGAAGCTATTATTATAGGAAACTTTTTATTGTGCTTATTCATTGAGCAAATTTTTTTATTGCGTAGCTACTTTGTTCATCATTGACCTTTCTGTCAATATTTTTTGGTGTCTATTGACCTTTCTGTCAATGTGTAACCTCTTATGATATATTTGTTGTCCAAAGGATTAAAACTGGTATTCCTAATACTGATTTTTTCTTATACCAAAATATTGAAGTAATGGAATATAAGTTATCAAATTAAAAAACCATAAATCTTTGTTTGGTTTGTTGTTCAACTTTCTTATACTAAACTTTTAATGGACTATAAGTCACCAAATTAAAAAAACTATCCATTGTTGTTTGTTTTGTTAATATATGGACGCTAAATCATATTTCCCAACTTTTTCTGTGATGGTAACTTTCAAGGGTATTGACATGATTGGCTGATTATTGTTGCAGGGGGCAATCACAGGGTGGTAGAGGTGGAGGTGGAGGAGGTCGTGGTGGATTTAGAGGCGGTCGTGGAGGTGGTGGCTTTCGTGGAAGGGGTGGTCCAAGGGGGGGTGGTAGAGGTGGTCCTCCTAGGGGAAGAGGTGGTTTCAGGGGAAGGGGTGGTAGATTTTAGGCAAATTTTTGTATCATGTTTTTATGCTTGTGTTTCAATCATTTTGCTCTGGAAGAATGCTAAATTGATGTTATGTTTTGTTATGGATTATGTGGTTCGATTACATTCTGAATTACAAAACTTATATCCTAATTGCTAGTTGAGTGGCTGCTGTGTTTGTGTAGCTTCCATATGAAATTTGGAACTAGTAGTTAGTTACAATATTTGAAGCAGATAGTAGCTAACCAGTTGTACATCATAAAATCCAAAAGCAGAAATATGTTTAGTGTCTTTTTAGGTTGTATTTGGTTGAATTGATTTTGGAATGCGTTAACAGCAGGATAGGTTTCTCCTGTTTGAAAAATGGATGAGGCAATAACTTAAGCCATAGTTTGCAATTTCTTTTGTTTAAAAAATCAAATTTTCATTAAAAAGTTTTTATATAATTATAAAGTTTTTTTTTGGGTCGTGTCCAGGGTGGGATGCAAAAGATATGGACAATTTTAAAGTTGTTTTTATCAAGGTTAAGAAAATCGAATCGGTTTTGAATTGGTGAAGTGATTGGTTTAAGGATTTAAAGGTTTGACCGAAGTTGAATCGTGTTATTTAAATATATAATAAAATAATTTAAAATTATTATAAAATTATTCAAAATATAATATTATTAATTTTTAAAAAAACTATTTAAAACCGGATTGGATTTATCAATTTTTTTTGGTGAATCACGATATAAAAGATTTTAACAAATTAATTGTTAAATTTAATTTTGATACACCAGTGGAAAATGGTGATTTTATTGGGTCTTTTAAAGTAAATTTTGATACACTTGTCTAAGAAGACAAGTAAATTAACAACTTCAACCCAAATTAGTTTTAGTTTTTATTAGGTTGTTCACGTTTCAATTGATCCAATTCGGTCTCTCCAAATTTAACATCATAATTTAATTTAGTCATTCAATCATTTTTGGGCCATTCAAATAATTAAAGATTTTAAGTGTAATTGTGGGAAACTATCTCAGAGGTTTTCACACACTTCTTTTTTAGTTCTTTAGGAGGATGCAATGAAGCCACGAGATTATCTCACTCATTTGTTTGGTAGCTACCAACCTTTTGCATTTCCAATCACATAATAAAGAATCTGCCAATTAAATAGCACGTGTCAATTTTGACCCTTGCCAACCACGTAAGACGTAACTCGTACTCTCTTAGTCAAGAAAATTGTTGATACTTTTTTACTTTATTTACTTGATCCTCAAGCCAATTCAAACTCTATATAAGCCAAACACATTCCTCTTCATGGTATCACTACAATTATTCTTGCTGGTGCCATGGCTTCTTCAGCAGGATTCGATCTCGCGGAAGCATATGTAATGAGGAAGATGTACAACGAAAAGATGAAGAACAGAACACAAGAAGAAAGACAAGAGAAGAGCACCACCAAGACCAAGATTCATACAACCAAAAGAGTAGTTCCAAAGGATGAAAACTCAATTGGGTGCTTCTCATCATGGCTTTTCAAGAAGCAGCACAAGAAAAAATCTCGGATATCTGATTATTCAAGCTAAAATGAATCTGCTACTATTATTTGATTCATATTTAGAATCCATTTCCTGGTTTACAATTACAAGACTAAGATTATTTAGTTATTCAAGATGGGTCCCCAGATTATTTTTATTTTATTATTTTTTTTTTGGGTAAATTGTACTTTATGCTTAATGTAATAAACCTCTTGTAAATCTGAAATGCATAACCTTTTTTCTTTATTTCTTTCATTTTTATTGCTTGTAAATTTCATTTAGATTGTGAGTGCAAAAAAATATCAATTAAAATTAGAAGACAATACCAAGAAGATTTTGGTTCCATTGCATTCTGCATTACAAAAATTTATATCCTAATTGCTAGTTGAGTGGCTGCTGTTTTTGTGTAGCTTTCATATGAAATTTGGAACTAGTAGTTACACTATTTGAAGCTCTCAATAGATAGTAGCTGACTAATTGTACATAAAATCCAAAAGCAGAAATATGTTTAGAGCCTTTTTAGGTTGTATTATTTGGTTGAATATATTTTGGGATCAGTTAACAGCAGTATTGGTTTCTCCTGTTTGAAAAATGAAAGAGGCAATAACTTAAGCCATAGTTTGCAATTTCTCTTAATTATTTTTATATAATTATAAAGTTGTTTTGATACAAAATATTTTATCGAATGGATTGTTGAATTTAATTTTAATGCACTATTAGTATAATTGTGTAAAATAATTTATACATACATCCAATAATTTAACATCATATTAGAAAATAACAATATTTTATATTAATTATTTAAATGATTATCCAAAATAATGGATATAATTAGACGATTACGTCCATCTCAACTTTGAAGAAAAAAAAGAACATCACAAATATTTGCTTTTAAACACCTTGGAAATTAGTTTTGGTGATGATCCGCCACCCCTATTTCGCAAGTATAGTCAAATTAAAGACTTTTAAATCCTTCAATCCCAATCCGCCTTGCTTCTTGGTTCTACATAAACTATCCCATGAGCTAATTCATTGCATTCTTCTTTCATCCCATTTTTCAAGCCACCAAAATTGCATCAGCTGCTTGTAAATATCCTCTATATTCAATGTACTTAACTCTATATTAAATAATCTAAGCTTATCTTTTATTCCACTCACATGTTAATCTGTTATCCACTTATCCGCTAGAAAAGTAGAAAGAACACATAATACAACGCCTCTTGGGTAGTCAACATTCTTCAGTAGTCATCACTCATCATCTGGAAACAAGGATGGGAATCATCACCGTGTCTCTTGCAAAACTAGAGGTCAACGTTATAAAGTTCCTCAAAGTTTCATGGAGCACTATTTTAACTTCAATTAGATCTTTCAAGGTTATTTATTTATTGGTTTTTAACATAATATCTCACCATGGGAGATCAATGATTACCGCAAATCTAAACTTCATTTAAGAATTTGTTGTATTTTGATATACTCTTGATATACTTTCTTCTTAGATCGAGAATTTGCCGCCTACATAATCTGAGATTCAAATCTTCGATGATTGTTTAGGCGGACAAGTGAGCTTAAATCTTGACAAACCCAAGGTATCTTTTTATTAGGGTTTTCAACTTTTAATTGATCCAATTCAGTTTTTCCAAAATTTAATATCAATTTAATTTAGTCATTCAATCATGTTGGGGGCAATTTAAATAATTAGAGATTTAAGTATAATTGTGGAAAACTAAGTCAGAGGGTTTTATAATCAACTTGGGTTGGTCGAGTGATCTCCTCACTAGTTTGCTTAAAAAGTGTTGAGTTTAAATATACAGCAAGTTCAAATTCGCGATAAATTAATCATCGATCTGCTGGGTTTGGGATACCAGGAAAAAAAAAAAAACTTAGAGGTTTTTACTAATTTTTATTTGGAGGATGCAAGGAAACCAAGCCATGCGATAGATATATCATGTCTCTTAGTGGAACCTCATTTGTTTGGTAGCTACCAACCTTTTGCATTTGCCATTTGCAATCACATAATAAAGAATCTACCAATTAAATAGCACGTGTCAATTTTGACCCTAGCCAACCACGTAACTCTTACTCTCTTAGTCAAGAAAATTGTTCACACTTTCTGACTTTAATTGCTTGCTCCTCAAGCCAATTCAAACTCTATATAAGCCAAACACATTCCTCTTCATGGTATCACTACAATTATTCTTGCTGGTGCCATGGCTTCTTCAGCAGGATTTTGATCTCGCGGAAGCATACGTAATGAGGAAGATGTACAACGAAAAGATGAAGAACAGAACACAAGAAGAAAGACAAGAGAAGAACACCACCAAGACCAAGATTCATACAACCAAAAGAGTAGTTCCAAAGGAAGAAAACTCAGTTGGGTGCTTCTCATCATGGCTTTTCAAGAAGCAGCACAAGAAAAAATCTCGAATATCTGATTATTCCAGCTAAAATAAAATGAATCTGCCACTATTATTTGATTCATATTTAGAATCCATTTGGTAAATTGTACTTTTTGTTTAATGTAATAAACCTCATATAAATCTGAACTGCATAACCTTTTTTCTTTATTTCTTTTAGGATAATGATATGTGCACATCTATTTTGACCAATCAAGTCAAATCAAGTTATTTATTTTTATGCTAAATAGAAGAACATTTTAGTGTTAAATTGCACAAAAAATAGTACCAAAATGAATTTTTTTATATCGAAATAGTTCTCTATTTGATATTAAATAAATCACTTTATTGAGTAAAATAGGTGTACACCTACCTAAAATTGTTGTTTCTTATTTTATTTGTTGTAAATTTCATTTAGATTGTGAGTGCAAAAAAATATCAATTAAAAATTAGAAGACTACCAAGAAGATTAAGGAACATGAGTCCAAGTATGATAAAATCGTATACAAATGATTTCATGAAAAAGGTTAAATGTGGGGTGAGAAATTCTAATTCAGCCATCACATGAAACTTTGTGGTAACAAGAAAGTCTTATTGAAAGAAGAAGCAACAGCAGCAGAAGCAAGAAGAGCATGATGATGATGATGATGGTGTCATGCTTCCCAACCTCTAAGGACAGTGGCCCTCGCAACACGGTTAACTGCAAGAGTGAAGGCTCCCATTCGAAGATCGCATTCATGAGTCTGACACATTTCTTTCACATCTTTGAACCCTCTTGTCATGTACTTCTGCAGCTCATTGTTCACTTTCTCTTCATCCCACATGAATCCTTGGATGTTCTGTTTATGAATGAAAACATGCAAAGGATTAGATATAGTATAGAGAATCTTTGTGAAACTATACAATTTATTATGTCAATGATTATTGTTTTACCTGAACCCACTCAAAGTAACTAACTGTAACACCTCCTGAATTTGCATATATGTCTGGAAGGATCACAACTCCTTTCTTCTTCAGAATCTGCAAATTATGATGCCAGTTAAGGATATTGCATTTCTTTGTTATTTTTCTCTCATTCTTTCCATTTTCCAGGAAAAGAAAAGGAAGTGGAAAGGTTGAAAACTAACCTCATCAGCCTCTGGGTCAGTGGGGTGATTGGCTGCTTCAATAATAAATTTGGCTTTGATTTCATTTGCATTTTCCCTTCAACCAAAAAAGAGTTAGATTCATGAATGGATAAGGTTTAATTAATTGAAGATGCTGAATAGCAGTACCTATTAATGACACCCCCAAGAGCTGCTGGAACAAGAACATCACAGTCTTCAACTAATATTGACTTGGGATCAATGGAATCACCACCACGGAATCCTTTAACTCCTTTGTGCTCTTTGGAATGATTAAGTAAGCTTGGAATGTCAAGGCCATTGGTGTTCTTTATGGCTCCGGTTACGTCACTCACAGCAATAACCTTTCCACCTTTCTCACTAATCAATTTGGCAGCCCAAGATCCCACATTTCCAAAACCCTGATAACATACCAAGGTGAATCAATCTCAAATTCATTAAAATACTAACTGCATCAACCTCTTTGAAGCAAATCATGTGTTGTTGTGACCACCATAATTATGTCCTCATTAACCTTTCTTTTTTTGTTAATGTAGAATGCATATTAACTTCACGAATGATGCTACATGTACAAGTTTTTTTTGTTAATCAAGTTGGTTCAACCTCAACAAAAATCATTCTCATCACTACCCACACATCCAAATCTTATTGCCCAACTTGGTTGACAAAAACTGATTACCTGTATGACAAACCGTTGTCCAGATACACTCTTCCCATACTCATTAAGCACAGCTTCTGTTGCATAGAGGACTCCTCTTCCTGTGGCTGCATCTCTGCCTAAAGATCCACCAAGATCCTAGTTTCAAAGATAATGTAGTTAGAAAACAAAAGTGAATGAATTATATTAAGCATTTTTTGGTGCCATATCAATGCCAATTCAAATTATATGACAAGCATCAGAAGTTACTCACTATTGGTTTTCCAGTCACAACTGCAGGGGAGTAACCATGAAATTTGGAATACTCATCTAGTATCCATGCCATTGTCTGCATATACAATAACCAAACAGTAAGATAATATAGTTACAAATTGGTAATAGGGAATATTTTATTTTATTTATTTATTTCATATGTATATATTAGTGTGTCTTTAAGTCAACTATAGAATTACAGTTACTGCTGCTCCTTCCTGTGAAATAAGTTTCATTTTGACATTTTTATTGAAACATTTATAAGCCAATGAATCAAAAGCAATTTGTATCCTGATTGCATTTATTTATAAATATGCTAAAAAAGAAAAATGACATAATTTTCATGTATTGGCTGCTAAATCTTTGCATTGACCTGTGGTCCTGTTCCCATATCAGGTGCAGGCACATCAGTGTGAGTTCCAATCAGATCATGGATTTTCTGTGTGAAAACTCTTGTTAGCCTTTCTAACTCAGACAAACTCAGTTCTGATGGGTTACACCCTATTCCTCCTTTGGCACCACCATATGGTATATTTGCTACAGCTGTTTTCCATGTCATTAGTTGAGCTAAAGCATTCACTTCATCTGGATCAACCTGATTAATCCAATGTAAAACATAATTCAGATCAAGAACTCATAAATTAAACACTTACTTTTTGTAAACGAAAAATGTTAGGTGAACAAGTATTTTTCTAACTAAAGTTCCCATAAAAAGAAGGGTACAAAGTTGGGAAAGGGAACTTGGTTGGAGATTCGGTTGAAAAATGACTTGTTCACCTACCACCACAACCGAAATATTGTCATTCACATAAAACTCATGTTTCTTTCAACCAAACACACCCTAATAAGAGTTAGAACATAGAACAACCTCAGGATGGTATCTGATTCCTCCTTTCATAGGGCCTCTAGCATTGTCATGCTGAACCCTGAACCCAACATATGATGCTAATGTGCCATCATCTTTAGGTATGGTGCATTCAACCTGCATTGTTTAGATGGATCATGAACTATATATGATGAAACAGAAGATGTGAAAACAACAAAGAGTTAAAATATCCAATTTGCCAGAACAAACAGATACAGAGAAAAAGCAAGGTAAATAAAATTTCCACTTACCTTGATTTCCCTGAATGGAATCAATAAACTTTTCTCAAGCTTTGAGTCCAATCCAAGAAGCCTACTGGCCAACTTAAAGTTCCTGTTGGTAGCTACTAATGCATTCATTGTTCTTCTAGGCTCTAACTCTGACACAATTATCAAAATCCTTTCAGCAAGAGAGATATTCAAGACACAGGGGAAAAGAGATCTTGCACTGTTACTGTGTTTGATATTGATTGGCACCAAACAAATGATGTGGAATATGAAACCAGATCCATGGTATTTATATATAGCAGGAGGGAACACATTAAAGCCAGGTCGAGTCAATGTCAACAATATAAATTATAAACTAGTTAAGTCCTCTATCCGACAAAAGAAATTGGATAAGTGCCAGCAATGTTAATAAAGAAGTTGGATAACAATACCATGTGGATCAATATGAGAAAATTATAATTGATAATAATAATAATAGTACTAGAAAGAAAAATATGATATCCTCTATCTTCCACAACTAAATATATTTTAGTATAAGATAATAATCATAATAATAATAGGAAAAAAATTAAGACTAAAAACATCTTAATTGAGTTTTCATACAATGATTTTTTTTGTGGCACTTTATCACCGGCATGAATGCAGTTGCCATTTTATGGGGAAAATCAACAAGATCATACAATAGGGAAAAAAATGAAAAGAAGAAGGAGATCTTTTTTTCCTCTTATATAATCTTCTGAATTGTACCTTGCTTTGTGATCTAGCTTCTTTCACATCTCCATGAACAAAAATGGTTACAACAGGAAACCACAAATACAGTTGCTTATATAGCTTATGAATGAACTGTGTAGCCAGTGTACTCATTATTATTATTGGGGAGAGAGCTTTTTTATTTTTCCTTTTTTTTTTGCTAAAGATTTCTAAAGGAATCACAGGGGAAAGTACTCTTTCTATTACATGAAGAAGGGCTAAATTAGAACTTCTCTTTGTCTCCAAGATTATCTTAGGAGGCAGCATCCAGGTGAGGTTGGAACAAAGATACTCTTAACAAAGTGACAAAAATTAAAATTACATCCATTGCACCAATAACTTTATTTTCTAAATTGGAGACCCCGGCTATTTGGGAAATATGAATATAAAGTATTTTTCCGTGAGCCAGCGCTTTTACCCGTTAGCACTGGAATACCTATATCTTCAAATCACATAATATGTATTATTCTTTATTATCTCCCAACTAAATTATAAAATGAAGCAATACCAAAGTTTACAAACTTTCTATTTTTTTTACCATCTCTTTTTGGTTTTCATGAACTTGCCTTCAACGAAACCTCATTTGGTGCTATTATGCTGGAACCCTCTATTTGTTAATTTATATATATAAACCACCCAAGTTGCCAACTTGTTCTTTTAGTATTTAACTGATGGCAACCTAGATATCTAAAGCTTTTATCTCAAACACTTGGGTACTATGAAAGGAGAATATGTTAAGGATATAACTCCGTATTATTTTAAATTTACGAGTTCAAGCCGTGAAAAACTTTAATTATTTAGGCAGTATACATTACACTCTGTTAGGTGGTCAATGATATTCACCTACATTAGCACATAGTAGTTCAAGCTGAATCACTGATTAGGTCATCAAATCAAATAAATAATTAAAGATGAATGATTAACTTTAAAAAGTAAAATATGTTTGTAATGACATATGGTATATGTGGCAGCCCAAAACCGTGAGAAATCTTAACTCCCACATCAGCATATGAATAACAAGTAATTATGAATGCAGTTGGTTTGCTTTTCGAAAAAAAAAACTTTCTAGAACGGTTTGTGGCTTAGGGTTAAACATATTAGACCCCTACAATTCTTATTTGTATGAGTTTTAAATTACTGATCACAAAATTCACCAAAAGTTAAATGGATTAAACTCTATAATATTCAATAAAAAGTAATTATGATGAAAAATAAAATCATCAAAATTGTTTACATTTTTTAAGAGAATTGTTTGTATATTAAATTATAAGTAATAAACTTTAAATTGAGTGTATAAAATATTTTGTACAAATAACTATTTACGTAATCAATTAATAATTGTTATTTTTGTTGGCATCAGCTTGCTAAAATTTAATCATATTGGCATATTATTATCCACTCAATATTAAAAATAAACATGTAATAGTGTGATAAAGCAAGTCATGTGGGACTAAATAGTTCATGCGTGTCAATGGTGTCATCAAAATATATAATATGTCCTGTAATTTGAAAATTTTTAGAGTTGACATTAAAATAAAATAATATATTAAAAACAAAAATAAAAAATAAAAAGAGATTGCTTACCTTTGAACAACAATTATAATCAACGGTTGATAAAATTGCTTATATAATTAATAGTGGACATGAAAGACAGTACCATTATCTCTCTAACCTTATTTTAAATAAACATTAAAATATTAAAGAACAAAATCTTAATTATTACTAGACATGCAAAGAGAATAAATCAACACAATCAAAATTTGTTAACACCGTGAATTTTTACAAACCCTCCAATAATTTGGTGAATCAGTACTCCATGTACTATTTGGTGAAACAATACTTCAATAATTCATATGTTTTTAATTTTTTAAATTAGTTTTTCAAAGAGCACATGAAGTAATAATTTATTAAACTATTGTAGAATATTGTAACAAGAAAGATAAGAGAACATACCAAAGAAAAGTAGAAGGAAATGCTAGATTCACACTTGCAAAGAACAGAAACAACACTTCTGAAGCTTTTGATTAAATTGAGTACTGTTCTTTAACTCCCAATCAAGCCAAATCCAAAGGTGAGGACACTTCTAAAGCTTTTGATTAAATGGAGTAGTGTTCTTAGCTCCCAATCAAGCCAAAGCCAAAGGTGAGGAATACCTACAAGGGGTTATAAATAGTTAAGATTGGGAGAGAAGAGAATAAGAATTGAATTCTTTGTAAGGAATCTAATTCAGTAGGGAAAAACACCATACCCTTCAATTCATGGTTACAACTTACAAAACACTCCCTCAAAATTATGCTATGAACATAACACAAAAGGTCAATTCAATCAAATCAACCTACATGCAGACCCAACTTGTATGTATCTAGTTTAGCAGAACTAAAATCCAACAGAATGTGATGCTTGCATGTATATATATACATATATAAATTATAGATAATAAATAGGTGGTTCTGAGGTGCTAATTCAAAAACCTCAAAGGACACATATTAAACTTTAGCATCCATTTCACCGCACTTCACTTGCTAGTTAGAGGAAGAGTACATGTATATATTTATATATATGAAGAGAGGAAAGAAAAACATGAGTTGTAATGAAAAAATAAAGTAAACTGACTAAAAATATAAATAACCACAAAGAAGTACAGGAGTCCAACACGATTCCCACATAAGAAGCACCAACTTAACACAAACATAATCACAAACACATTGTGGGCATTCTTTTTAATTGTTTTTCAACGGCATGTTTTGTATTTGCTGATAAAGTGACAATGTGATATGCCACTCTTACAGGAACAACGGCATTGTTATTTTGATCTTTTCCTCTGATCTCTGCCTTTGATGTGCACGACACATAAAAGTAACCATTGATTTTTTTGTAACTAGTAGTGTCATCTTTGGAAGATGATGCCCCTCTCTTTTCACACGCCAATAAAGAAGATGCGGTGGAATATGTTTATTACGTCATAAAATTTCTTGCAATTGAAAAAAGCAGTAATTAGATAGAGTACTGATATTTCTATGTAGGAATTAAGAAATTATCAATACACTTAGAACACATTTAATCAGTTGGAACAAATAGAAAATTAGAAATGATTAGTAATATAAAAAATTGAAGCAAAAACTAAAATTGGCTCTAAATATATCTAATAATTTCTTAGAGAATAAATTATGCATTGCAAATTGCAAATACTTTCTATTCTCTTTGCCCATTAATATGTCTTGTAAGATTGAGACTTTTGTCTCACCGGTACCTTTTTTTTTTTATAGTTTTTGTATAATATTAACTAGCTTTCCTTTTTCTTTTTTTTTTTTACTTTATTTTAAAAAAATTTTTACTCATAATAGTTATTTCACAATTTACTTAAAAAAATTATGTGAGACAAAAATAGTGTAAATTTTAATAGGCTTTTAGTGTATAAGTAGACAGTAATCTAAATTCTAAAATTATTTTATTTAATTTAATATTTATAATTTTAGATGATGTATTTTTTATTAGTTCGGATGATTTATTCTATATTATTTTAGATATCTATCATCTATCATATTATTATGAATAATCTATCTTTTCCCATTTTAAGTTATCTATTTTATACTTAATTTTTATGTTTTTTTTTCTATTTATTGATTATGTGGTATATCGATATCATTAGTTTTTGCGTTTTTATATTTTTTTTTGGATAGTTTGTTAGACTCGACCTTCCGGGAGAATAAGTTCTTACCACCCGTTATTGCATTTTCTATTGATTGATTATTTGATAAAATTAAAGCAAATTATTTCTTGGCATATTTAAATATTCAAATATTATATTTGACTATTTATAGTGATAAATTGATAATGACATGCATTGGTCTCTTTATCTGCACGAGAAATCCAAAAATTTTGTTTTCTTATATATATGTAGCATCGTGAACAGAAAAGTACAAATAATCACACTGAGAAGTTCTCTTAGACTGTTAGTAATGTATCCAAATTTCAAAATAAAAGTTCAGATGTTAGATATAATAATAATAATAATATTTTAGACACGGATCATAGGCTTATTTTTTTTAATATTGGAAAATAATGTGTGTTTTACCTTAATATGAGAATGTTTCAGTGAATTACCACAATATGGGATTGTTTGATTGTGATAGGAAGGAATGCGTCGTTGACGCATTAGTTGATGGAATGCATGATGTCAGGGTGTAATGCGTCCACGTCGCATTGTAATACAATCCGTCCTTGACGCATTGTTTGAGGGAATGAATAAAAAAAAAAAATACCAAGCTCTTGCTCTTGTTACTTGCCTTCGTCCTCGAGCTTGGGTTTCGCTTGCTCTCTGTGTTTCTTTCTCGCTTGTTCTCTGTATCGAAGGTAAGTGTGTTGTTCAAAAATTTATTTTTTGATTTTGCTCATTTAAATTAGAAGGGTGATGGAAGTTCATGTGAAGGTTTATTATAATGGTCAGATTGTATCTCATACTGCAGAGGGTATAATATTTATGTGTGATAATCCATGTTTTTTTGTTGTTCATCCTATGATATTATTCGAAGAGCTTTAGAGTGTGATATGTCAAAATGTGGAGACTAATGTGATGAAAGTGTAAACCATGTTACAATATGCATGCAAGGTTTTTATGATTAGGTTTTGATGAATGACAACCATTGTGGAGTTGATAAACAACCACCAAAAGTTTGAGGAT
>JASCZI010272640.1:9420-19437 GCA_036250425.1 Stylosanthes scabra | reverse complement strand
ATATATATATATATATATATATATATATATATATATATATATATATATATATATATATATAGATAATAATTAATTTAATGACTAATTTTTATATACAGATAATAATATTTTTTATTTAGTTTCTAAACTTTCAAAATGTGCCAATTCTCCCCCCTCCCAAGTTATCAAATTGCGCAAAAAAGATGTTTTTGCTAATTTTAAATTTTTTTTATTGATGTATTTTATTAGCACAATTATTTATTAATAGAAGGATGGGTTAGGAATAAAAACTAGAAAAGTTCATTTTTGTTCAGTTAAATAATTTTGAGAAGCTAAATTGTATATTTAAAAATTGAATTTTAGCGATGAATTGGGTAGGAACTAAAGTTTTGTGGTAAATTTGTTTTATTTTTCTTCATCAGATTATATTTTTCCCATTTTATTATAGGTTGAGATGGGTGGATGCAAAGGACCTATAACAACTTTTATTGCTGAACCATTCATCCCACACAATGAGGAGTTTTACCTTAACATTGTCTCCGAGAGACTAGGCAACAGCATAAGCTTTTCAGAGTGTGGCGGAATTGAAATTGAAGACAACTGGGATAAGGTGATAAAAATGAGCATTATTTATTTATTTATTCTATACTTATGGCTTAATCTACTTAATATCTATCTATCTATGAAATATAACTTTTTAAAAGTGAGGTGTCATCTTCTTCTTTACTTATTTTTCATCCAAAATAGAACACCTTGATTTTAGGAATAATCTACGAAGTAATTACAATTTATTATTATTAGTTATTTCTAATTCTGATAAAAAACTTTTTAATTCTTATCACAAAATATAATTATAGAAGATTTTGTTGTATTTATGAGACTCATATTGTGTTTGTTGGATAGATTGAAATTAAAATTTTTATCTCAATTCCAATTCAAAAATTTTAATATTTGGTCTTAGTCCCTCCGTCTCAATCTTTATCCAAACGCTTCATATCCCGACTCAACAATAAGATTCAGCCCAAACTCGATAAAATTTGGGCCAATTTGGTCTAGCTTTAAAATGGCACGGAATAAATTCGAAAAATATGAAATCAAGCTGGTAAATCGGGACAGCCATTTAAGGCATAGCCTAGTTGGTGGTAGCAAAAGCTACCCAACCCCCCACCCTGGTTCGAGACACAAAAAAAAAAAATTTAAATAAGGACTGGATTAGTCTTTGGATCACCCAGCTCAACCCACTGGCCCGATGTTAGAATATATTATTTTTGTCAATATATTAGAATATGTTAAAATTCAATTATATTGGAGTATGGTTTTTTTTTTTGGATAAATATTGGAATGTAGATTCAGTTCAATATTTTTGTGAGTGAGTTTGAGATAGCCCAATATTATTTTTAGTTAGTGTAACATAGTCAAATAGTGGCTCAATCTTCTTCATTCTCCTAGTCTTGTGCCCACATCCAATACTATGCTACCATGCTTATACTTCTTGTAAAATGCATTTTTAATTTAATGATGATTGTTCACGTCCAGAAATAAATATTGAAGTGGTAGTGGTTAAATGCCTTTTTTTTTTGCTTTTCTTTTCTTTTTTTCTTTAATTAAATTCAAAGATCCCTTTTATTTGTAATTGAGTTAAGAATGATAATTATAATATTTTCAAAGTTGATTTAGTTTATTCAGTATTTTAAATTACTTAATCATTATTTGAATGCACTATGTTCAAATTTGAATAATGTCACTTTATATATATATATATATATATGCATCAGGTTAAGACTATATTTGTTCCAACAGGAGTGTCTCTTACATCAGAGAATATTGCCCCCCTTATTTCAACCCTACCCTTGGTGGTATATTCTTTCACTTTTGCTTATAGTATTTTCGGTTCACTATCTATTATTTAATGATTTGCAAACTTATTATGGACTCTAAAATCAAGAATTGATTATAAAATTGCTTGCTAAAATGTCCATGTTTATATAATAAAAAAATTTCTTTAATTTTTAAGCTAAAATGTGTTTTGAATGTTATATTGATTCTAGAGTAATGGTTAAAACTTAAAAGTCTTACTTCATTCTTTTATGTTTTAGATGAACAAAAATACAAATAATATTTGTACTTTTTTTAAAACGTAGACAAAAAAAAAAATCAAAACCTTTTTAATTAAAAAATTAGAAAGATGCCTTAACTACTTAACTCTTGATTATTCTTGTTAATTTGTAATACCACGTAATCTTTGGTTGGTGGAAACTTAGTTTCAATTGGTTATAAGTAATTTATTCATGTTTACAGATTAAGGGAGAAATTGAGGAATTTCTCAAGGTGGTATTCAATTTATTTCAGGGTAAATATAATTACAAGTTACATATTTACTTAAATACTCTTCAAAGCTTTTGAAATTTGAATACAAATCCAAGAACATTAGAGATTTTAGTTTAATTTTTAATATATTGTTTTTCATCTTGTGCTAGACCTGGACTTCACTTTCTTAGAGATGAATCCTTTCACTTTGGTCAATGGAAAGCCTTATCCTTTGGATATGAGAGGAGAGCTTGATGATACTGCTGCTTTCAAGAACTTCAAGAAGTTAGTTACTTCCCACTAAAAAACGATTTTGCTAGGTGTACACATAAAACACATGAAACACATAAATTTTTTTCACTTGACGGAATGATTAATTAGGGTGTGTTTGTGTTTTATGTGTACACCAATATTAATTACTAAAAAAAATAACAACTTTTATTTGACGGATATTGAAATTGTGGAGTCTTAGTGCTTGTGCTTATGGTTATGGTGGCTATAGGTAGCGTTTGGTAATTGATACTAAGACTGAGACTGGAGATTTAGACTCAGTATTGTGTTTGTTGGATAGTAGAGACTGGAAGATTGGGAATTGAGACTGAAACTTTAAAAAAAAATTTTACTCAAATATTCTCATTTAACATTATGTTTTCATTACTAACCTTTGTTATTTCTCCATGACTTAATTTAATCTCTATCTCTCAACTTTTGTCTTCTAGTAAATTTTAAACCAAACACAATAACAAACTTAATTCAATCTCAGTTTCGCAGTCCAGTCTTCCAGTCTCAGTCTCTCTTCCAAACGCTACTTTAAGGGTGTGTTTGGAAGAGAAATTAAAACTGGAAAATTAAATTAAGTTTGTTATTATGTTTAATTTAAAATTTATTAAGAGATAGATACTGAAAGGTAGAAATTGAATTAAGTCAATGGATGAGGGACAAGTTAATATTGGAAATTTTAATGTTGAGTGAGACTATTTAAGTTTTTTTTTTAAAAAAAGAAGTTTCAATTCGAATCTTCAATCCCTCCGTCCTCACTATCTGGAGACTAAAAGTATTTAAAATATTAAAATTATGGAGACTGAGATTGAAATCTTAGTTTTAGTCTATTTTCACTCAACACAATACTTTTCACAATTCCAGCATCAGTACTCAAAATCAAACGCGGTCAATAGTTATACAATTTTAGGATTTAGATTCTAAGCTAGAGAAGTTGGTAAAATGGTAAAGTGATGAGTTAAAGCTAATTGATTATGTAACTTTTAGAGGAACTTAGTAACTTCTATCACATGTGAATTCCTGCTAATTAAATTAAAAAGTGATTAACTCCTTACTTTATTTTTTTACCTACTTTCTTAATTTAGAGAATTTTATCCACAATTTTAACAATACTTAAAAAATATTAAAATCAAAGTCACTTTTTTTAACACATTTTATTAACAATTTTTACTTCTATTTTTTAAGTTAAAAATGTTAAAAACTAAGTCACGTTACATTGTTGTTAGTAACACTTTTTAAGTGTTGCTAAATTTGTAATTACACCCCACTTATTCTTCTTCATTGATAGAGTCATATATGATCGTTTTGTTTACGAAAGAATGAGAGTTTTATTAGAAATGTCAGTATATGTTTATTTATTTGCAGATGGGGGAACATTGAATTTCCAATGCCGTTTGGAAGGGTTATGAGTGCGACTGAGTCTTTTATTCATGGATTAGATGAAAAGGTGAGGACGTTCTTATCTACAATCTCATCTCATGCATTTTATCTCTATCTTTCTTGATTAACATCTGATCAAGAATAACCTGAGTGGTACTAATCAAGAATGAGTAATATCATAGGGTTGGGGCTATAATTTTTTTTAATCAGAAAAGCTTATTATTGTTTTCTTATTGTATGGTGGCATGCAGACAAGCGCATCTTTGAAGTTCACAGTTTTGAATCCGAAGGGACGAATTTGGACAATGGTGGCTGGGGGAGGAGCTAGTGTCATCTATGCTGACACGGTTTGACCCCTTTTTTCTTTTTCTTTTTTTTTTTTTTAATTTCTCTGTCTTCAAATCTAAATTACAGTAACAATACTAGGTAGCCAATAAAATTCAGTCAACATTAATCAATAATTTAAATTAGATGTTCTATTTCTTTAGGTTTCTGTCTCTTAAAAAATACAAAGTTGGTTGAGCTTGCTTTAGGGTTCAGATGTTCTATGGCTTTCATTGGGATGTTCTATAAACAGTAGTTATAGATGTTTTATTTATTATTGACTGATTTGTTGATTATAAAATCATTGATTACATATACTTTCCCATGATCTTTATATCGTTTTTTGCCCCAAAATAAAAGGTCAAAATCTGATTTGTAAAGCTCTTTTTAGAATATGTTTTTCATATTTTGTTTATTTTGTTAAATAGAGATAGTCTTTGTTAATCAAGCCGTTATGTCTTTTTTTCGGACTTCATTTTGTCCAAAATTAAATTTTTTGGGTTCACAATGATAGTTTACTCTCCAAATTAATTGCTATATGTACTCTTTTCTTACTAAGCAAGCAAGAAAATCAACTACTTATATACAAAATTTAATTAAAAAAACAGGTAGGAGATCTTGGTTATGCACCTGAGCTCGGAAATTATGCAGAATATAGCGGTGCACCAAAGGAAGATGAGATCTTGCAGTATGCTAGAGTTGTTGTTGATGTAATTAATTCTTATCTCAATATTACTCTTTCTTAATTCTTGGTATATTTAGACAGTTTCAGCATTTTCTTCACAAATATTCATAGTATACATAAAATGCATGCTAAAGTCTGAATTGGATACCACAGTGTGCAACTTCAAATCCCGACGGCGAAAAGCGTGCCCTTGTAATTGGCGGCGGAATAGCTAACTTCACAGATGTTGCTGCCACATTCAGCGGCATAATTCGAGCTCTGAAGGAGAAGGTAACTCCTGTGGATTATTGAGCTTTCCTCAAACTGTCATAATAACTTGCTTGTGGCAAAAGTTAACTGATTGTCCGACGAATTGTTGCAAACAAAAATAGGAGCAAAAGCTAAGAGAATCAAAGATGCACATATATGTGAGGAGAGGAGGTCCTAATTACCAGAAAGGTCTGGCAAAAATGCGCACACTTGGAGAGGAGCTTGGCATCCCCATTGAGGTTATATACCTGAAACCTTCTCTGTGTTAGAGATATAATTATTTATATTACCTCCTTCAGGTTTTTATGTCTTAAAAGTGGATACATGTAATAGAGCACTAATACGTGCATTTGAAAGGAGGAAAAAAGGAGAGTAACTTATTGGTTTTTAATCTTGAGAAACTATTTTATCCTCCATGTGTTTTTTATGCTGTTCAGAAAACTTGTTTGGACAAATGTTCTCTGATCTACTAATGATATCTTTGCAGGTTTATGGACCTGAAGCAACAATGACTGGCATATGCAAACAGGCAATCCAGTGCATCACAGCTGCTGCATAATGAATTATATACAATTCTTAGTCAATAATCTATTCTCATTGCTTGTTTCTTGATTCCTAGATTCCTTTTCTATCTCATGATTGAGGAATTTGATATGCTAGTCACAAATATACAAGCAATTATTGTATCATTATGTAGAGTTCTGAGAAGACTATCCTGAATGAAACAACTACAGTCTACAGTGATGAATAATGTAATTCATAGTGTTAAGTCACGCTGCAATTTCTTCTTTCTCATGTTTGCATTCATTTATAGTAATTTGATTTATAATATAATTCTATCTCATTATAACTTTTTTTTGTGTACCCAAACACATCCATATACAACATCTGTGAAACACAACACTTTGTTGTATTTATGTGCCTAATACATTACATTACAGATACAAATTACAATACTCAAATCACACTTGTCTAATACATGTGTCTTTTGTATCCAAATGTGTTTTAAACTTTTAATAATATAAATAATCAAAAGTACCTTACTGTATGCACTTGGATACAGCCAAATATAATCACATATCGACATGTCTAATCTTATTTTTTTTATCTATAATCTTAAAACAATTTTTTAAGTATATATTATTAATCAGTCTCTTGAAAACCTTGCATGACTTTCAAAGGAAGAAAGTCATAATTGTATTGCACCCTTCTACTGGCAGTCACTAAGATGTTCTATTCAGAGCTTCTTGAGTGCAGCTTTCAAGTGCGGTTGAAGAGTTATCGTGTTGGTTGCCATCTGAACATCATAGCAAAGAGTCCCATCAACCATCCGAAAACATCTTCTTATCTCTTTTACCTGCATGAAGTGCACAAAAAGACTATAAAAACGAACAGCATCGGAAAAAAGCGATGAGGCAGACCATTTTCAGTCTCAAAGTTTCTTCAACCAGCACAGGAAAGCCGGTAGCAAAGTATATATGTTTGATGAGCTGATTGATGTGTCTAATTTAATTTATGTTCCCATTGGGGTATGAGTTAAAAAGCTGCAGTATGTTTCCTAATATAGGAAAAACAAAACATAAAGTGCTTAGTACTTTACATGAATAATGTATTGTAGAGAAAACTATGTTTACCCCTCCTGAGATATGAGTTAAGCCCCAAAGTGATTTTTAAGATTGGCCACGTGCACAAAAATAGTTCTTGAGAATCGAGATTCCAATTGCACCAATTACATCTCTAAAATTGGCCAAGTGCACCACGCTAGTCACCTGACAGAAAATGGTTGAACGCGGTGCACTTTTGTCAATCTCAAGAACGTATTAGTGCAATTAAAATTTCAGAAACTACTTTAGAGCACACGGCCGATCTTAGAGACCACTTTGAGGCTTAACTCCTTGCTGTTTATTGGTATTATACTTTTCTAGTTTTCAAGCCTCAATTTATCTGAAGGCATTATACTACGTTATCCCAAAAATTTAGTTGGATAAAACTATTATTTTATATCAAACTATTGACCCATATTTCTATAATCATTGCTATAAAATCCAGATATCAAATTAATAATTAACAATAATGCTACATGTACATACAAACACATTAGACACACACAGAATATTTTTTTGAGGTGTGTGAGTCAGTGAATAAGTATACCATGTGTTTGTGTGTATCATGTGTACATGAATATTTATTGAATAACTAATTACTCACCACAATTGAGTTGTGGTTTCTGGTTTATGGAGCTCCCATGCACTTTTCTTATTGGTAAAATAAGTTTTAATCATACTTACCAGAAACCAGCTTACAATGGTTGTTATTCTCTAAATCTTTGAAATGCAACCTAATGATTTCAGACCATGCAATTACCAGTAAAATGAGCGAGAAAATAGCATTTATCAATGGATGATAATCGTATCCACATTTGGTGAACACTAAATTTGAAATTACCTTAGAAGCATTCCCAACCATTTCACTCTGAAGCTGAATCACTTTCTCTTCAGTGCTATATGTCCCTTTCTGGACACAGCATGTTAATGGCATGTCAAAAGCAGCAAAAAGCAGCAGAAAATAAAGAATAACAAACAGCAAAAACCTAAGAACAGAAGACGAATATTGCATAACAGACCAGCTTTCAAAGAATTCATTATCAAGTACCAATACAGTGACATGAAGAGATATACATATCAGAGTACATGACTTCTTAATGAAGGAAAATAGAAAGAAGTTTTCTTTTCTTGCATAACATTGCAATGCGTGTTTTTAGCAGTAGGAGCATATTTGCAGCAAAGAGAGAAGACTAAGGACACCTTTGGTATAGATTATGATTTAAGAATAAGGTCAAGGATTTAAGAGTTATCAAATAAGCAGTTGTTAAGGGTGTGCTTGGAATTAAATATTTTTAGAATTAATTTGATTTGGTTTGAAATGAATTGAGTTGGAAATGAATTATTGTGTTTTGGAATTTATTATATATACAAAAATTGATTTGATTTAAAAATTGATACGATGATTTGATAATACATTTTTATCCTTTATGTACCATATAATTTTTCATCACCACCAATAACTATCGTCAGACCTCTGCCGGACGACCACTGTCAGCCACCACCAGACCACTGCTGCACCTCTACCTCCTCTTCCCTTTTCCATACCATCTCAATTCTAATAAAATCCACTACTCCAAATCAAATCAATTCTTAATTTTTATCTATTCCAAACATAATATTTGATTCATTTCCGATATCTAGGGCCTCTAAATACACCCTAACAAAAATGAGGATATGAATACTGTTTTGTTTACCATCCAGCTTCAATTTTTTTCCAAATGAAGAAAGAGGGGGGTTTTACTAATGAAGAGAGTTCATGACTTCATGGAGCTTCAAACCCACCATTAAACTTTGCATTCTTTTTTTTATTTTTTATTGATATTCCAAGCCAAATTGCTGGCATCAACAATCATTGATCTTAAAAATTGACCTAACCTTGAAATTTCCAAACAATTTATTTGCCACAGAAGCAATGTAAACATTCAAACGAGGTCACAGACTCACAACAATGACGACGAAAGCTAATAGAAGAAGAGTACCTGAACTTCAACAAGACCAGTGCTTTGAGCAATGACAACTTCAATGGTGCCATCTGGTTTAGGACGCCAGTATCCACTCTCAGCGTGCATTGGCTCTCCAGAGCTCAGCTTCCATGTCTTTTGAGTATAAACTATCACAGGCTACACATCAATTCAAGGATCAAATGTTTATTTTGACACCTCAATTCTAATTCTAAAACCCTATATTCATGAGTGATAACTCTTAGCACAAATTGAAGGACAAGAAGTACAAGATTGATGTAGGTTTTTCAAAATTGTAGTGCAAAATGAGTGAAAGAAGAAAGAACCTTGTTGGGAGAATGAGAGAAGTGAAGTTCTTCGGCATAAGAGAAGGAATGGATGGTGGGGAAGCCTCCTTCTCCTTGGCCTTTCCAAGTGCCGAGAAGGAAGGAGATTGGTGCCACTGCTGGGTGCACCACCGGAGGGTCCTTGTTTGCATCCATTAGAGTAGATTATATTTCTTGTTAGCTCCAACAACAGCAAAGTCACTTCTGGATTTATGGACCAAAGCTGGATCACTTCTCTCTCTCTTTTCTCAGTTTACAAAGACCAAGTGATTCATGATTTTTTTTTTTAATAACTTTTTTTTTTTTAATCATTGTTCACTTTTCTTTTTCTTTTAAGCACTATAAATCTATAATTTTACCCACCCTCTCCACCACCTACTATCGCCAGCGACCACCGTCAACCAACACCGACCGTCATTTAGTAATATATATTTAAAGTTTTTTGTGTTCTATTTCTGGCTGAAAATTTATTATAACTTATAAGGGATGTGTTCGTGTGTATAGCAAATATATGAGACTTCTGTGTTTAACTTGAATATGGTAATTTTTTTTCATGGTGCAAAAAATAAGGTGCAGAAAAGACTTTTGCCTGGTACAAAACAATAAAGATAAGTTGCTTTTTGGAATTTTCGCATGGCGCCAAAATTCAAAGCAATATAAAATTTTCGCGTATAAAAATCTTTTGATTGGTCGAAAGATTTTTTGCTCGGTGTGAAAATTAATTTAAAAATTATTTTTTAAAGTATAAATACCTATAAAGTAGTGTGAATAGGGGATGGTAATTTCTCCTAGCAGGGATAGGTACTCGCAGATAATTATTCATCGAGGGACGAATATGGATACTCGTTTATTAGACAGGGACAGATACCCGTTTATTAAACGAGGCGGGGGCAGAACTAAAGGTACCCACTCCGTGGGTACCT
>JASCZI010272638.1:3116-27248 GCA_036250425.1 Stylosanthes scabra | reverse complement strand
GTTTAGTTGAATAAAGTGACATATAATTCGATTTTACATTGATCTTGGTTATCACAAATTAGTTCAAGAATTGTCTTTCACCTTTGTTCATTGAATTAGAGATAATCTTTGAATAATTGTGCCATATATGAATCTGTATTTCTATCACATAATTGATTGATTTGTTTCTTGTTTGATTCTTTGTATTAATGTTTAAAGATTTGATGTACTGAGAAGTAATTAGATCTTTCATGTTTTGAATTGTTGAGTTTGAGAAAATAGGCATTCAAACATAATCAAGAATCATTCCATATTTCTTTACTGACTCAGAGATGAGCATGTGATTTGATGTGCATTAGGATCTTTAATAATTCAATAAGGTTTTGCATGTGATTGAATATGTAACATCTAATTCTTTCCAAGTATCTTGTTGATTATCATAGGTTTGAATCAAGATATGTGTATTATCTCTTTTCTTATTTAATTTGTCAAGAGATTGATGATTAATTAGGTTAAAGAGAAACTAGATTACTAAGAGATTAGGGTTTGGTTATATTAGGATTCATGGTGAATTAGTAATAACTTGCAGAAAAAGAAAAGCAAAAGTTGGATTAGGAAGTTAGTTTGTGGACATCTCCAATTCCTTAATCTTGTTCTTTACATTTGTATCTTTTTAGTTCTCATTATCATTTTTGCATGATTAGTAGTTGTTTGCTGAATAAAGATTGTTTTTCTTTAATGTTCTTTAGTGCTAAATTGATCTTTATTGCTTTCTTTCTTAGTTTAGCATTAATCTTAGATTAATCACTTAGATCTAATTAAATAACCGAACTAAAAATATTGATTAATCCATCTTTTCTCATGGGAATGATTACCCACTCACTAGTGGTATTACTTGGGATCCGATACACTTGTCGGAGTGTTACGAATTAAAGAATTCGTCGCACCAGGATCCTTCGGTAAGGGAAGGTGATCGACAAAATTTTGGAATAAGAATCTTCGGTAAGAGAAGGAGACTTCCAATTGGGATAAGAACTTTCGGTAAGAGAAGGAAATTAACTCTCATCTGATTTGAGCTTAATATCACCCATGAATGTTAAGAAAGAAAGAAAAGAAGATTTACATGTTATCTCAAAATTTCTTATGGCATGTTATATGAGTATGTTTCTTGGTTATTTATTATTTATTTTAAAATTCATCAATCATATGACATATCTTTATCTTCTTTTTTAAATCCCAAAATGGGTTAGGGATATTATAGAGGTTTTTAACATGTCTACTGAGAGTTTTATTTTCATCCTATTTTTCTATAGGTTTAATTACTTTACAAATCCCTATAGTTTCACCAAATTTTCAATTAGGTCCCTATACTTTTTTCCTTTCAATTAAGTCTCTATATTATATTTAAGTTTTCAATTAGGTCCCTACCGTGATAAAAATATTACTTTTAATAGAATATTCCCTTTTAAAAAAGAATATTCCACTTAGAAATATTTCTAAATTTTTAAAATGCCAAAAATGCCCCTATATCACTCTAAGTTACACTCACTCTAAATATCTCATTTTCCCCTCTTTCCTTCTCTGCCATTTCTTTCTAACCCACCTCTGTGTGGTTGGTGGGGTCACTTTATTTCCTTCATCAAGGAAAACTTGACCATCTTATAAGAAGAAGATATTGGTTAATCCACAATAGCATCTTGATTTTCTTAAAAAGGTGATTGAGAATGCTTCTAACATTCAAAGTTGTCGTGTTGTTTACTTGCATTCAAGTTGTGAGAACGAGCGGTAGTTCAACTTTACATGATTTTTAAATTCCAAATAGAAGCAACTCAAACCTAAAACTAGGCTTTTTTCGAAGCTAAAATGTGAAAGAATGAAGAAAAAAGCCACAAATTTTGAGGTCAACAAAAATGATTCCTTTTCAGTTTTTATATATATATATATAATTTAAGGTTCAAGTACATCATTCATCATCACAGAGTTCATGCCAGTCACAAAATACAAAAGAGAAATCAATGAAACATATAATACATCCAATAGCATAATTATAAACTCATCCCTTGTTATAATCAATAGCCACATGCACCCATTACCTTGTTTCTATTGGCACTCCTCTCGTGACGCCCAAAGACACATATGATTCATAGCTACAGTACTCTCATGAAATGATCTCTATTAGGAAATGATTAATACAACAAGAAAAAATAAAATTATAAACAATAAATCAAAAGGAGGAGCTAAATCAAAGGTTATGGAGGAAAAAAACTTCTTTGTTTTTACTCACAGCAAAGTTTTTCTTTTCTAATTTTTTTTTATAATTTATTGGGCAAAAGAAAGAGACAAATTGTGGAGAAAATGTTAGGGTGGGTGAGTGAGTGAGTTGGGGATCCTAACTTGGTAACTCAGTGTGTGGTGTCCTCAAGCCTTTGGGTTAGGCGGAAGTAAAATTTCAGCCGCTTGTCAATTGTGGTGATAAGGTTAATTTGGTCAATTTACACAACATTAACATTTTTTTGGATGTTTACTATCAAGAGGGACCTAATTGAAAATTTAAATACAATACATGGACCTAATTGAAAGAAAAAAAAGTATAAGGACCTAATTAAAAATTTGATGAAACTATAGAGATCTGCAGAATAATTTAACCTTTTCTATATTATTTCCATTAAGTTATGATAAGTTAGATGGAGATGCAACCGAGTACTGAGTACGCCCTAGAAGACAATACGGAGTGAAACAAGGATGAGAATCACTCAAACCCTTTGAGAGAATCTTTTATTTTTTTAGTTATTTTCTTAGGATATTCTTTTTAATTAAATATAAAAAAATTATTTTCCAGTAGAATGTTACATTTTAGTATCAGAGCAAAATCGATCTATAGGAGCCACATGATAGACATTATAAACCAAACTATTTTTGCTAATATTTACCATTAGTTAGTCACTTATGAGAGATGTAGAATTTGGAGGCAAATTCCTTTTTTAAGGGGGATAGAATGTAACATTTCGTATTTTTATAATTTAGATTTAGTTTAAATCTTTAAAAGGAGGATAATAAGAAAGTATGAATTTCAAATTTAAAATTTAAAACGTAACCGAAAAGAAACTTAGTTATTAAGAAAAACCTAGAACTTTGTTTATAAATATGAGGTGTTAACAAAGGAGAACTCATCCTCTTAAATCTGTTTCATAATATTTTCTTTCTTCAAAAAAAAAAGAAAAATCTTTATGCGTGTAGATCAAGAGGCTTGAAGGAGAACATATCTTTAGGTAGGGGATTTCTAAATATATTCTTATTTTATATTAGATATTTGATAAATCATATGCTCTTTGATTTATTCTATGCTCATATTTTTCATGGTATTAAATATCAGTGTTTTTAAGAACCGATGGTATGATCCTTCGATAAGGGAAGGTGCGTGACCCCAAAGACAAGATAACTGAGATGATCATCTGGTAAGGGAAGGTGATCGACAAAATTTTGGAATAATAACCTTCGATAAAGGAAGGGAACCTCTAATCGGGATAAGAACCTTCGGTAATAGAAGGGGACTCCCATCCAAGATAAGAATATTTGGTAAGGGAAGGGGACTCTCATCCGGTTTGAACTCAATATCACCCATGAATGTTAAGAAAGAAAGAAAAGAAGATTTATATGTTATCTCAAAGTTTCTTATGGCATGTTATATGAGTATGTTTCTTGGTTATTTATGATTTATTTTAAAATTCATGAATCATGTGGCATATCTTTATCATCTTTTTTAAATCCCAAAATGAGCTCGGATATGATAGAGGTATTTAACATGCCTACTGAGAGTTTTATTCTTATCTTATTTTTCTATATTATCTCCAGTAAGTTATGACAAGTTAGATGGAGATGCAACCAAGTACTGAGCATGCCCTAAAAGACATGAGGGAGTAAAACAAGGATGAGAATTACTCAAACCTTTGAGAGAATCTTTTAATTTTTTTTAAGTTATTTTCTTAGGATACTCCTTTTAATTAAATGTTTAATTTGTTTTTAATTTCTAGTAGGATATTACATACATGCCTTTGCCCACCAGTCCAAATACTACTGTGAACCTCGTGAATCTGGCTGTGGTCTCACGATAATCATAACTAGTGGGTCGCATACATCCTCCAGCTCTCGTACTAAGCCTAGTGTGTTGTGTGAACCACCACACATCTTCTCCTTACCCAGTCGTAGAGGGTATCAGCTTGTTTGCGCCAAGCTACGTCATAACCCAATCCACGTGGTGTATGTGCACTAGGTTGGAGCACTAATGAACTCATATTTCATGATAAAATATGTGTTGTATTTGATGGGTTTGTCAATCTAAAATCACATAATTGCTTGTGAATAACTATGTTTGTGAACCTTGCTATATTTGTTCTAACTGTGATAAACATGCTAAATTAGCCTTAGAATTGACTGAAATTATGAAATCTCATCCCTCTTGGTACCTTGATATGTTTGCTAGTGTATTACAGGTTTTTAGGGATTGAGAAATGCATGGAAAAGGCTAATGAAGGCATTGGAAGCAAAGGATTCATGAAGAGAAGCCAAAGAGTAGAGGAAGTTGCTAGCGAAGTTGCTAGCAGCAAGCTAGCAACAATTACAATTTGCGAAGTTGCTAGCGAAGTTGCGCACGCAACTTCCTGGGAGTAGCAAACAACGTCTCTGGACGAAAAATTACGCACGCAACTTCCAAAGTCGCAACTTCCAAAGTTGCGCACGGAACTTTACGCTGCTGCATTTTTTAAATGAAGACCAGAATTTAAATTTCAAGCTTTCGGGCCAAGGCCAAGCCCCTTTGAAGGCCCAATTTGACCTATATAAGGAGGGAACAACTGAAGCACAAGGAAGAGACCACCCATTAGGATTTTAGATAATTTTTGGGGAGTTTTTGGGGGAGTTTTCCATTTCTCTCATTTTCTCCCCTTTGTTCTTCATTGTTCTTCATTTCTCTTCCAATTTCCATCCACACTAGCCATAGCTTTTACTTTAATTTAGTGTTTGAATGTTTGTTTAATCATACTCTTGTTCAATTAATGCAATCTTTACTTGTTTCTTTCATTTGCTCATCTCTATTTCAATTATACCTCTCTTGTTCTTGTGTTCTTATTTTTATGTTGCTGGAATTTATTTCTTGTTATGATTTATTACTATTTTCTTAGTTGATTATTGATAATTATTGGTTCTCTTTGTTATTTACTTCATTGATCATCTTGATTTGTTGATTTCCATTGTTATTTACCATATCTTTTTACTATGCCCACCAAGTGATTGATGCTTTGTTTCTTATAAATATGGAGTAGTGTTCTTGTGCCTTGGTCATGGGTTGAAGTGTGGATGATCTTAGCCACTAATCCCTAAGGATAAGAATGGGTTAGGCCGGGGTTAAAACTGTTCCGTTAACGCTATGCTTTTGCTAGTGATGAGTAGACCTTAACGAGGTGAACGTGATGGGTTATTCGTGTTCCGAAGACCTTGGTCCTTCGCATTAGTCAAGTAGCCTAGGAACTTCTGAACGGGGTTAACTCCACCCATTTGACCATTAGACAGAATTGGCTTGTGTCTTACGTGACAACCATTCATAATTGGGATTAGTGGTGATCATAGGGACACATTATACTTCAACTCAAGACCAGACACCCTTTATCATCATCAGTTTTATCTAACTCTTTCTTGCTCTTGCTCTTAACTCTCACCATTACAACCCCAATATTTTCACAACCAAGCACAAGTCACAATATTTCAATTCCTAGGGAGAACGACCCGAGTTCAATACTCGGTATTTTTAACTGGTTGCAAACTCTATGTCACCTTTCTTATTGACGAACTCGTTGTCAATCTCACAGCTGCTTTGGATTCCTCTACAACGAAATTCTGTTTTTTTTTTAATTAAGGAATTTCTGAACCGGTTGCAAGAGCGGTCGCAGGGCGTTCGTCAAGCACCCAATACGCACCACGGATCGCCAAGGGTGAACCTCCTTTTGCTAGTGTATCTGTAAAACCTCGTTTAATCGTACTTGCCGTTATTGACAGAAACCGTGAACAGTCTAGTTAGTAAATGTTTTAGTTAATGCTTTGACATTTTAACAGGACGAGATTACCCTTGTCATATATGAAAAGTAGTTTGTTTGTAAAGATTTTCTGTTTTGATGCTTAGGTGCTTTTGACGATAAATCGCTAGACCGATTTATCGGTATTTAAAAAAAAAGGAAGAACTCAAGAGGAGTATCTCCATTTGGGAATGTTATATTTCCCTAATTAAATTTAGAATATTAAGTTTTCGGTTTGTAAGATTTGTTGGACGAATTTCGTTTGTTTTCGATAACGCGCGTTTCCGCCGCAAAACCGACCGTACGTCAATTCGGTAAAACGACAAATACGACAATTGTTATGAGGAAGATGAGATTTTAGTAGCCTTGTAGTGAAACCTAATTCTCCAAACCGTGTTTTAAAAATAAAACGACAAGATTTCGCCAAAAATCATAAACCAGTTATTTTACCATTTTTTTTTCAATAATAATAACCTTTCTTTCACCTTTCCCACCTATCTTAATTTTTATTGGTTTCATGATTTCTTTCCATGCTAGAGCTATACCTCTCTCTTTCACATCACTCTTTTCTTACACCAAAAATCATTTCTTATATTTATTTTATCCCATTTAATAACCACAAAAAATACACCAAAATTAGCTTTTACCCAAACAAAATAAAAATAGGATTTAGGAAATTAATTCCTTTTTCTTCCTTGCTTCAGTCGAAGCAACACTCTCTCCCTCCTTCAATTATTTTATTCCATTCAATTTATATACATACATATACTTAGCCACATGCCAATTCATTTTCTCACAAAAACCACCAAAACACCAACAACCATCAACATTTCTCTCTTCCCACTACACCACCGAAGCCTTCATTTCTCTCTCACCCTCCATTCATCTAAACATCACTTCATTCATACTCAAATAACAAAACACAATCTTTCTCTTCAAAAATAAGATTAAACACCCCTTTTCTTATGAGTTTCTTCTGAATTTCATGAACACTTGCAAGAACACATGAAGCCTAGAACCACCAAACCATCACCACCGAAGCCACTTTCATCACCACCACCTTCTCTTCATCACCATTAACCCTATCTTGTCACTAACAACCCCAAGCTTCATCTTTTTCCACGCAACCGAAGCATCATCATCATCAACACCGATTCGGTGTTACCAACATCACCATCAACTTCAAGCTCATAGCCTCAATACCTTTCTCTTCTCAACTTAACTAAAACACCACCATCATTATTAATGAACATACCTTCTTCCTTCATCAACCACTGAGGAACCATCTTCAACATAATCATCTCGGCATCATCATCATGTTCATCACTATCCTCAAGTTTCCTTGCATCAAGCCTCAAGTTCACCATCATCTTCACTCCATCGAAGCCATCATCACCCTTTTTGTTTTTATTTTTCTTGTCTTAAGAAAGGTAAATGCAAGACCACCCTTGCATCTGGTGTTCTTTAAAATCTAAACTCAACATCCTCACTATGTCTTGTTTTTGTCTTAGTTTCTTTCAAAACCTAGCTTGAGCCGAGGAGGACATAAAGGATTTTTGGTGTTTTCTTGTGTTTTTCAAAGGATCTCCAAGAGATAAGGGGGTTAGGGTTTCACTAGAAAAGTAGTAAGACTTTCGAGCATGAACAAGAAATTAAAATGTGCAAAGTTGGTAACTTGTGCTAAAACGAATTCTTGTTGAATAAAGTTAAGAAATTGATGCTTGCATGCTAAGTTTGATGTGTGATTTTGATGAATGAGTGCTGAAAATTATTGTATATGATGATATATATTCATGTTTGAATTTTTATGTTGTATATACAAGCATGGCCGAATAAGCCTTGATATAATTATATGAAAATGTTGTTTTGATGATCACTTGAATGGTTGGTTGTTTAATGATGATGAGGCCAAAGAGATCAACTTGGGTTTAGGAGAGATTTTAAGTTTAAAGATGCTTTACTAAAAGTTTTTATGATGTTAAAGTATTTTGATACTTAAGTTTAGTTAAAAACATCAAAAGTTTTGTCACACAAGGGCATTTCGGTCTTTTCACTAAGTTTGTAAAATTCAGGTTTTGAAAGTCTCAAAATATGATGTTAAAAATATATTTGATTGGAAGTGATGAAGAAAACTAATTTTTAAAGTGATTAAAGGTGATTTCTTTTAGTTTAAAGTAAAAAGGGTAAAATGCATATTTATAAAATTATTTTATAAAACTGTTTTTATGGTAAGTTTATAGGTATATTATAAGTTTAATAATCTATTTTGGCATAAGAGTTTGAGTTATTATGATTTTTTTATTCAAATATGGTAAATTCGGAAAAAGTAGAGTTAGGAATAGGGGTAAAATGGTCATTTCTTTTCAAAATTGTTTTTAATGGAGATAGATATATATGTTATGGTTAAACTGAAACTAGTTTGGATAAAAAATATTTTAAAACGAAAAAGATATGTGTGCTTTGGTGAAATAGGTTAATTTAAGTTTTAAAATAACCTTAATAAGGGTAAAGGGGTAATTTCGAAAGATTTGTTTTTAAAATCTGTTTATATAATCATAATAATTATGTATTAGGAATATAATGATACTGAAGTGGGTGTTTCATCTCTTAATAGAATCATTATATATAATTAAAGTTTGGGGTAATTTTATAAATAAGCAAAGTATGAAAAAGGGGACATATAAGTAATTTCTAAGTTTATTAAAACTATATAATTCTTAAGTTATTTATTACAAGACAGATTTCAAGATTTTCTAAGAAGGCCTATATGGTGTTTGGACCTTTTGCATAAATACGAGAATTAAGAAAGAAAGACTCCCAAATCTAGGTTGATCTAGGTAAGATGGTCGAACCGATTCGGTCCGGTTTAGCCGGTATGGGACGGCTTGGTTGGACTGGGTTCATTCCTTGAGAACGGGTTTGGTCTAGGACTGGACTTGTTCTCTCGTAATGAATTGGTCTAGCTAGAGCGAGTGTCGGTTTTTTCGGACTCTGCTTTAATTACACCAGTTGGTTGACTAAGTATGAGAGGTCTGGTGTACTCCGACCCTCATTCATGTTTCGTTTTCCAGACAAAACGGTTCTTTGAACCAGATGTTATTTCGGAGTTGGGGTAAGAAGGAAAATTGAAGTGTCATGTAACGAAGGGGTAGCTCCCCTATACGCGATCATCCGTGACCTACGAGCGATGCGACTTTTTCATGATAGCTTCGGAAACGGACGCTAAGGTGACGGGATCCTCACCAACTCTTCAAGATCCGCAAAGGGAGTGCGGAAAGTACCCAAAAGGGCGGTACAGGTCACTTCGGTGTTGCCGCGACATTCTCTCATAGGGAACCATACTTGGGATTTATTCCGAGTAGTCGTCGGGTGCGGGAAGACAACCGACGCGTGAGCTCACGTCCTACGCTAGGAACCTTAGGCATGCATCATACTTGTTTGTGCATTTATTTGTGTGTGCTTAGATATATTTAGGTTGCTTATTGTTTGTTTTCTTTCTTGCTTGTTACATTATTTATTTGCTTTCTTTTGCTTTTATTTTATTTCGGTACCTGAGATATAAATTGCTCCATACATGACGTAAGCCTTAGGATAGAGTAGTTGACCCTTAGGTGTCAACTGAGAACATTAGGTTTTCACCCCCGTTTTCTTTCTTTTACCCCACACGTAGATGAGAAGCGGAGTTGGACCCTAGTAGAGTACGCAGCCGAAGGACTACAAGAAATGAGGACTTTGGACTTCGACGACGAGTTAGGACCCACCAAGATACGACGTGACCCTCCGTAAAAGTTCATTACCGAGGCGTTAGATGTTGAGAAGTTCAGTGGGTTCACTTAAAGATTTGGAAGTCTCCAGATTATGGATTAGTACCATCCTTGACGATTGAGCCCCACACCCAAAGAGCACTTTGAGGAAGTTTGTCCAACTAATAGAAGTTAGACGAGAGGCTCGGATGAAGAAGAGAAAAAAGCAGGGGGGAAAAGAATAAAGAGAGGTATTGAAGATGGCAAGGATGCTTTCTAAAGAAAATCGAGAGAGAAGGAACAAGTTTGGAGAGCACTTCAAAAGGAGAACTGGTAGAAAGTTTTAGTGACCGGAGTTTAGCCACCCCTCCGACGGGTTTAAGTCTGTAGAGTGCCTCATCCGTTGTTAGACGACAAGAGGCTTAGATTGCTAGCTTTTCTTCTTTTTGCTTAGACTTGCAACTCAGTATATGAGATCTTTGTTTGATTGAGCCGGGTTTTAGTATGCAAGAGATGTATTTTGAAGTTTTTGGCGATCTGTAATTAACGCTACTACGGTTATAATATTTTCAGTTTACACGCTTTACCTATAGTTTAGATTTGTTACATATTAACGAAGTATATTTAGTGTGTTAGTTCTTCATGTTTGATGATCACGCTTATATCGAAAGAGTCATATGTAATTAAATTGTTAAAGAAGCTGAAGTTTAAGATTAGGAAGTAATGTGACGTCTCGATCGTAGGAAGCGTCGACGTACCGAGAATTGAGATGTTATAGTATCCAATCTGGAGAAATAAAGTGTAAGTCATCTGAGTCAAACGGTGTCCATTGAAACTAGAAAATCAATAAGCAAGACCAAATTCATGTTAATGCCACATGGAATATCAAGTACAAACAGGCTGCAAATTGCAAAAATAAATAAATAAATAAAAAGAGTATAGTGACATCCTCAACCTTAACTTGGTCAAGTCTAAGACGCCAGCCATTTGATGTCATGAGAGCGTGCAACAATCGTGGGAATGCCGACCATGAAAAATATCAAAGCGTGAGGTAAAAGAGAGGAGAAATGGGCCCAGAGCAAGAAAAGTACAAAATGGTTATGTCCTTTTATGATTGGGGTAAAATATATTTATAAATCTGACAATGAGATAAGTACGCGTGATGTATTCTTACTTATCTAGTTGTCAAAGGAAAAAAATACGTTCAAACTCATCTCCTCAGCAAAAAAAATAAGTAATTAGAGGATATTTTTGTAATTATTTTTAGTGTGCATAATTTGATAAATTTTACTTTTTTTATTTAAATTCTAATTATAAAGAATGTACAACTAGATTACAATGTCTCTTTATAAGAGATGTGATTTATTATAAGCTTGTTCAGAAAATAAATATTTTACAATTTAAGATTATGAATATGAGCCTATCATTATTAGTCGATCATAATAACTTAAAAATAGGACCATTCTTTTATAATGAAAGCATAATTTGATTCATCATGGACATGATAGCTATTCACTATATAAAAAATATGATGCTTTATTGGGAATAAAAAATTAGAAATAGAAATTGAATATGAACTATACATTTAGAATATTCTATCTGAATCCATTAATGAATTTGGTCCATAATAAACATTTTCTGAAAATGATGGTTATATTAATGTTATAATGCGAAATTTTTTTAGCCTTTGATTGGATTCAAAGAAAATGGAAGGAGGGAAAAAAGAAAAGAGAAAATGAATAGAATATACTATTATTTTTTGTTTGGTTGATCAAAGAAAAAGAGACAGAAGAGAAAATTTTGAGGTGGGGCCCACCAAAAAATTTTCTTTCGTGGTGAAAGCATTATTATTCATCAACCTCCCTATGTTTTCATCATTATTTTTAGAGCTGGTATAGGGGTCATGATTCGTGAGTTAACTCATTTAATTCGCAATCTGCACCATTTAAATTCGTAATTTTTTTAACTGTCATTTTAACGGGCTTTTTAATCCGCATCATTTAACTCGCGGGTTAAATGGGTTGAACACGCGATTTGGCGAACCAATCCATTAGCCCGCTTTAATTGCACATAATATTATAAATATATTTTTACACGGAAAAAACTTTGACAACACATTTACTCTTATGATTTGTTATTATTTTTCTATGTTAGTATAATGATAATTTCTGAATTATATTTAAATACTTATTTTTTTTAAATTGAGAATGGTGTTACATTGCTTTCTATTATAATTATAGATTAAATAATTAACATATTATTCTTTTGGCATTTCTCATAAGACATAATTTTAATAATATCGATAAAATGTAAAATTAATAAACAAATAAATACAAAAAAGATGCGGGTTGGGCCAGCCCGCAAAACTGTGGACCAACGCGGGGCGGTTATGGGCTTCTTTCAAGGTAGCCCATATATGTCGCGGGCTAACCCAGCTCGGTCCGTTAATATGTAGCCCATCGCGGGTTGGGCTAAACAGACTGGACTGGCCCATACACCCACCTCTAATTATTTTTTTGGTAAATTTTTTTTTGTTAAGAAATATTAGATAATTTAACATGTTTAACTAAATTATAATCTAATGATTTAAAGTGTTAATTTCACATGAAATTAAGTGCAGATGAGTTGTCATTTTTTTGTTTCATAATCATAATCTTGATTAATATTTATTACCCAAAAATTGAATACTGGATTAGCAAACGAAACGAAGATCTTTATTACATAACTTCTTTTTTATGATTTTCACTTATTTAAATAACATATTTTTTACTTAATCAAATTGTATTAAATTTAAATACAACACTTTTTTTTACTTAAATACAACACTTTAATTATAATTAATTATAATCCTTTAGTTTGATAAATTAAGTTAGTTAAATTAAAAAATACTCTCAATTACACATATCTCAAATACACTGCGTATGAGATATAATCAATATGTCAAATTCCCTTTTCTATACCTTGATGTATTGGGCTTAACACTTTTGAATTAATACAGTTTCTATCTTTTATCAAAAAAAAAAAAAAAAAAAAAATTGTCAAACTAGCTAGATCTCAAGTGCAATTGAGATCAACGCATTAAAATTTAGAACATGTTTCGGATATTTTTCGTTCCACTGCATTTGGAATATGATTCATTGCATAAATTTGTAAATATACTCCAAAAAAAAGTTTATTTCCGTAAAGGAAAAAAATTCCCTCAAATCATCATTTCATTATATCTATTATTCGATATAAGAATATTACGATAGGTTATCTGACTGACACGTAGATACTTATTATCATGCCAAGTGGTACATCGATATTATGTCAAGTGTTTATATTATTCTTGTTTCAATCAATCAAGAAGTTTTTTAAAATGTGTAAAATCAATTTGAATCATTTGTTTCAATCAAGCAAAATTTCTATTGATTTGTGTAAGATCAATCTGAATCATTTATTTCAATCAATCGAAGTGTTTATTAAAATGTGTAAGATCAATTTGAATCGTTAGTTTAAATAGTTTCCTTGATTGAGTAATATTTTAAGATTTTTCCAAATTAAATTAGAATGGTAATTGCGACTTTAAAAACTTCTATATTTAGAGTATAGTGTTTGAAATTAAAAATCAAATAAGTACCTTCCAAAATTAAAGTTGTTGATTTCTTTCTTAAATCAATCAAAGTGTTTCTTGAAGTTTGTAAGATCAATTGAATCCTTAGTAATAAATTGATTTCTTAATTGAATAATATTTTAAAGATCTTCCTAATTTTGAATTATAATTTTTAAAATTTCTATATTTAAAGTATGACATTTGCAATTCAAAATGAAATAAGTACATTCCAAAATTAAATTATATAAAATAATAATTTGATTTAATGGCATTGATACAATAAGAAAAATAAAAGGAAAGATTCCTATCATAATTTAAGATTGATCATGTTCTATATAAGGGTTATAATACCATTATTATACGCTTTACAGATTGAAATTGCACTCGCAAGTTAGAATGACATTTATCGTTTTTGGCAAACGAAAATCAAATGGCTCTTGCCACTAAGTTTTTGAGGATGTTGGTCCTAAGAAGCTTGGTTGGTGCTTCAACGTGTATTTGATTCGGTTGTGGGAAGAGCCTGATAAGATTAACGAGAAAGAGACCAATAGTATTGACATGGTCATCCAAGATGTTAAGGTTGTTATGTTAATTTGATATTATATTATTGTGTTTTAATTTGTCCACTTAAAACTTTTATGTTATAGATTAATATTTACCTATTTTACAAGCAGGGTATTCGAGTACAGGGATCGGTTCCAAAATTTTGATTAAGCAGTGGATGGATAAGCTTAGAGAATTTAAACTATATACCATAAGTAACTTCATCGTGGCAGACACTAGACCAAGGACGCAACCTTCTGCAAGAAAACAACCGTTCAACCCATTGAAGTTCCCCTTTTTGAGTTGTGTCTTTTTGTTATGAAGGACATACCAGATTTGTTACATGTCGAATCCGTCGATTCATATGAGTTATTTTTGTTAGTTGAACTCTTTTATATTTTTTAGGTGAAATGCATTTTTTTTTAATTTGACATGGTAATTATCAAGTCATTTAAATTGGTAATCATATGATACCTAAATTGGCACAGACATCATCAGTGAAGTGGTGGGGAAGCAAGAGTACTGAGAAATTGTGACGAGCAAAAGAATTAAAACGCAATGAATGGCCGTTACAATAAACATATTAAGTAAGTTGTTTGGTGAATAGCTTCACTTTTGATAATATTTTATTATAATTAATTCTTCCTGCTAATAAGTATTTAGTTTCACTAGCTTTACTTTTGTTAAAATTTATATAAACTGTTAAACGATTCTTGCCTCTTTTGATAGTGACTACAAAATAAATTGCGTACTTTTTGGAGAGTCGGCGGATGAATTTCTCCCGCACTTTGAGGATGGATGGGTTAACCTACTCATAGTAGTGTGCTAGTATTTCAAGACAAGCCGATAGAATGGTATGGATCAATTTATTACAATGAAAACCCATGTTGCTAGATATCTTTTGAAATTTTTTTGAAACAATTTTGAAATTTTTTATGTGATTGAGAGGACTTCATTAGTATAGAGTCATTTTCAGGTCTCAAAGTTACATATTAATCCAGATTTAGTAGAGAACCGAGAATTTTGTAATAGGTTAAGGTGTTGCATATAACCCTTCTACAACTGTCCGTATTAGTAAAATTTCTTGTGGGAGTTTAGTTCGATATGTTGATGAACTCACCTGATGATTATTGCTAACCGTTGGTTATATTAATCATATGTCTTTTTACAAACATAAAATACATGATGACATAATCAATATAAGTGTTTATAAAAGGTAGGAAAATATCTTAGACTCATTGATTTGTTGAAATAAGTTTACCAAAAATATATTATTAAAAAAATAATATGAAACTGAAATATACAACCGCGCTATGCATGGGACATATACTAGTTATTCTACGGCGCAAATGTTTCTGGCGCCAAAAATGCTGACGTGGTGCATTCTAGTGCCAGGAACATTTGCGTCTTTAGTTATTTAGAGTAAGTAATAATTGTCCTAATTATATTAATTGATTTAAAAAATATTAATTTTTATTCCAAATTTATTGACATAATTCAACTTTAATTCAAATTCATAATATATTTTAGGAATATTTTAAATTAAATTAAAAATACAAACCAGCGCAGCATTTAACACATAATTAAGAAGAAATCAATCAATCAACACGTAAATAGTTCAATACATAAGACGTTAATTTAAGATTATTAATATTTAATTATTAATTAGATTTGTTGAAAAATATTTCCTGTTTTATCTCTTTTAATTCTTTAAATCGAATAATTATAATTGATTAAATGTATAAAATATTATTTAAATGATTTTATTAGAGATCCAATTCTCATATAATTTATTATAACTCATATTATTATTTTTATAGAACCTATATAAGTTAACAATTCCACTACACATTCAAACATTTACCCAAACCAAGACCAACCAAATTTTTTTCCACACTCACCCATTGACGTGGCTCCCAAGACGGGTTCAGAATTCCTTAATTTCAAAAACAAGAGTTCGTTGCAGATGTTTCGAACCAACTATGAAAGTTTCGTGCAAATTTAGAAAAGTGCCACAAAGCTTGCAATCAGTTAAAAATATCGAGTATTGAACTCGAGTTGTTTTCCCTAGGAATTAAAATATTGTGACTTGCGATCGGTTGTGAAAATATTGGGGTTGCAATGGTGAGAGATAATTATTATTGCAATTGATTAAAAGATCTCGGTCTTGAGTTGAAGTATAATATGCCCCTTTGAACACTGCTAGTCCTAATTATGAATGGTTGTCACATAAAGAATCAAACCCACTTTGTCTAGTGGTTAAGTGGGGGGAATTAACCCCGTTCCTAAGTTCTTAGGTTACTTGACTAATGTAAGTACCAAGGTCTCTGGAACATGAATAAATACATCATGTTCACCTCGTTAAGGTCCACTCATCACTAGCAAAAGTTTAGCGTTAACGGAACGGTTTTAACCATATCCTTAACCCATCCTTGTCCTTAGGGATTAGTGGCTAAGATCATCCACACTTCAACCCATGACCAAGATACAAGAACAATACTTCATAGCTATAAAAAACAAAACATCAAACACTTGGCATGCATAATAGAAAGACATGATAAATAGCAAAGAAAATGACAATCTAAGATAGCTAATGGAATAAATCAACAAGATAACTAACAAACATCAATAATCATCAAAGGAAATGACAATAGATCATAGGAGACAATAATTTCCAGCAACATAAAAATAAGAACATAAGAACAAGAGGGGTATAATTGAAATAGAGATGAGCAAATGAAAGAAACAAGTAAAGATTGCATTAATTAAACAAGAGTATCAACAAACAAACATTAAAACACTGAATTAAAGTAAAGAGTTTGGCTAGTGTGGCTGGAAATTGGAAAAGAAAATGAAGAACAAAAGGGAGAAAATGAGAGAGATGGAAAACTCTCCCAAAAACTATCTTAAAAATTATCCATAATCCTAATGGGTGAATGCTGTTGTGTTTCAGCTGTTTCCTATTCATATATCTCCAATTGGGCCTTCAAAGAGGCCAAGACTTGGGCCCTTAACTCGAAATTTCCATTTTGCCTTTCATTTTTTAGTGCTGTCAGCGTTACCGTACGGCCACGCAGTATACCCGTGCCGGCGCACGGTTGAGAAAACGTGACTTGCACGTCACTCCAGTATGTGCGGCCGCACGGTACCTGTGCGCCCGCACATATATTGACATATTTATACTGTTTTGAAGCTCTGGATGTGAGCTTTCTAATGGCGTTAGAACCATGTCATTTGGACCTTTGTAGCTCAAGTTATGATCCGATTAGTGTGAAAACGTCAGGATTGACAACATTAGGAGAATTCTGAGCACCGATCTTTGGATGCGAATTCCATATAGAATTACTTAGAATTGGAAGATGTCTTCAACATGAAAGTTATAGATACTAAATTCTTATTTCCGAAGAGTTTGTGTTTGCTTCAATCCAATTACTACAGTTACTTTTCTCCAATTCTCATTCTTGCTTCTTTGTGAAATCTCCGCTTTTTCATGCGTTCTCCACTTCTTCTGAACCATCCTTGCTTCCTAAACCTTCAAACACTTCAACAAACACATCAAGGTACCGAATGACATAAAAGTGGAATTAGATTTGAATTTTAGAGCTTAAAACATGCATTTTCTCATTCAAGGCACAATTAAGGATGAATTCACAAAGATGCTCATTCACTAGCTATTTATGTGAGTTTGGTTTGATAAATTCATCAATTTAAGAACATAATAAACCATAAAAAATGGGTTTATCACCCACTAACACACGCCAGACACGTTTACTCTCCCAAAATTCAAACACGACTTCTTCTCTGTTATTGTGTTGCCACTGTTGTCGCAAATGCCGCCACCACTGTTGTCGTCGTTGCAGTCGCCACCGTCGTTGCTGCATCCGCCATTGTCATCGTCGTCTCTTTTTCTTCCTCTTCGTCGTCCTCTTCTTCTTCCTCCTCCTCCTCCTCTTCTTCCACGTTACGTTGTTGCTATTGTTGTTGTTATTTTTTATGTTGATGATGAAAAATTGAATTGGATTTTCATGATAAAAATAAAACAGATTTTTATATAAAACAGAAACGGATTTTCATATCAAACAGAAACGGATTTTCATATAAAAATTGAATTGGATTTTCACGAAAATAGAAATGGATTTTTTTGTAAAACAGAAAAGAATTTTCATATAAAGAGAAATTGATTTTGATATAAAAACTGAATTGGATTTTCACGAAAACAGAAAAGGAATTACATGAAAAATCGAAACGGATTTTCATGAAAATAGAAACGGATTTGGCGATGTACCCACTCCTAGGCATGGTCGTTTTTAGCTCCAGGGTGATGTTGTTCACGCCTAGGCGTGACTTTGGGTCTCAAAAACAGAAATAATTTTCATGAAAAACAGAAACGGATTTTGATATAAAATAGAAACAGATTTTTATATAAAAACTGAATTGGATTTTCACGAAAACAGAAGAAAATTTTGAATAAAAGTAGAAACGGATTTTGAATTGAAACAAAAATGAATTTTCATATATAAAAACTTAATTGGATTTTCAACAACACTCACATTGATCTAAAATCAATCTTGATTTACATTGATTCATATTCATACAATTACAATGTCAAAACACACAAATCAATCTTCTTCTTCTTCTTCTCCTTCTCATCCTCTTCCTGATGTTGTTGCTGATGCTCCTCCTCCACTTCATCCTCATCCTCCTCCTCCTCCACTTTCCTCCTCATCCTCATCCTCATCCTCCTCCTCCTCCTTCTTTCTCTTCTTCTTCTTGCCGCTGTCATCATCGTCGCTGTCATTGTCGTCACCACTGCCGCTGTCTTCGTCGTTGTCATCGTGGCCATCGTCATCATGACGTTAATCATCGTTCTCCTCTTCTTCTTAACGTGCTGAAGAGAAGAAAAAATGCAAAAATAAAAGAGGGAAACACGCACATGTGTGGAGGGAGCATGGTTGGACTTGGTTGGCAAAATCACTTGGTTGTGTATAATTATAAATTAAATATAATTAATTTAATATAATAATCAATTATGATAAAATATCATTAATAATTAATTATATGAATTAATTGATTTCACTAATTATGTCAATTGTAGGATTTAATTGAAGTAAATATAAATTATTTAGTAAATAATAAATAAGAAAGAAAATATATACATTAATTAATTTAATTTATTCTCTCATGGTCTTCTATATAGATGGAATCATAATGTGCTTTTTTATTTCAATCCCTCTCTTTCTTTGTGTTTCACGTACAAATATACAATGTTTGTACATTTCTTTAAGGGTAAAGTATGGCTTATGTCCCTAACGTTTGCAAAAAAGTTTCAAAAATACACCTAACAATTAATTTGATACAATTTTACCCCTAATGGTTGATAATTTTATCCTCAATATTCAATTTGTCGACGGTTAAGAGTAAAATTAAAATCAATCGAAAACGTTGAGGGTAAAATTGAATCAAATTAAACGTTAGGGGTATTTTTAAAATTTTTCGCAAACGTTAGGGACATAAATCATACTTTACCCTTTCTTTAATTTTTCGCAAACGTTGTGCTCTCCGACGTCCATTGCGGTCCCTTCCCGAGGAAGATTCGCTGTCATCCGAACTACTGTGATGACGCCTTCTTCTCGGAGGGGTTTGGGGTCGTTGAGTCCTCCTAGGTGGGAGCGAGACTTGGATCGGGAACGCCGTCTGCACGGAGTTTGTCCACGTGGTTGTGGGCTCCTCGTGGTGGATCGAAGCTCGGCATTCTCCTTTCTCAGATCCTGAACCTCCAGCTCCATCGCTTGCATATGATGTCTCAGCTCCTGGGCGATCTGAGATTCGTCCGATCCAATTTCGCCGAAAGGTCAGGGGTCGGACCGCTTGGTCCAGTCCTGTTGAAAGCACTGTGTCGATTGTCGTGGTTTGAATTATGAGGGGGTGGTTGTCCGTTCTGGATACCTCCCGAATCCGTATTAGCATTACCACTTCCAGTGGCTTCGTTAGCCGTGGCGTTGAGGTCCAGAGTTTGCTGTTGTAGCTCGCGTTGTTGGTCCCAACGTTGATCGTCGTCGGAGTGGTCCGTGTAAACCACACCCTCCTCGTCTTGGTTGGCAATTGTCGGTTACGTTGAGGTGAGTCCCCACAGACGGCGCCAATGTACGGAATGTACGTTTGAGGGGTTTTTGGGACTACCGGCATAACCAGAGGTGCCAAGATAGAAGGTTGGTGGTTTATGTAAAAGGTGGTTGTGCACTAACAGAGCTCCGTCAAATAAGGATTTGAGAGTTCTCCTAATGCAAGCAATGGGGTAGGGTTTAGAAGACGTACCTGAGGGGAGAGCTGATCTCCCCTTTATATACCCGTTGTGATCCCTGTTATTTAGGGAGCAAATCTGTATAGGATTGGTCTTGGATACGATCTGATCTCATGTGGACTTATCGTGAGTAAATCCGTACGAGATCATCGTCGATATGATCTAATTTTAATGATGAGAGTAACAACCCCTCCTGAATTTACCACGATACCCTTCGTTATTATGATGACTTTTGGGGAGAAGAACGGTTTTCCCCATATTGCCCTTCTCTAAATTTTGAATCATAGGAGGGGGAGGAAAACAATTTTATCTTTTGGCTCTTTCTCCATTTTTTACTGCTCTTCCCTCTGAAAGTTTCGCTCTCCATCACTCCCATTCTGTTGTTTCTCTTCCATTTTTGGGAAGATTTGTGCTTCACTCCTTTCCTTCTTGTTCATCATTTCCAGGTAATCACCCTTGCTTTACACTAGTGTGTTTTATTTTTGGCTTGTTGTTTTCCTTTCTATTGGTGATCTCTGGTGTCTCCCTCCGCCGTTTTTCTTTGGCGATTCTCGGTCGTGTTGCGCCGCCGTTGCAGGCCATTTTTTTCTTTTTATATTCCTCCTCCGTTTCTGTTTTATCATAACTTCTTTCAGTAAATGGCCTCATGTGGTGGTGTTCTTCTTGGTTAGGTTATTAAAAATGACCGAGAATCAGGAGGCGGCGGTTCGGGTGGTGGAGGCAGCCCAGGTGCCGCGTGAGTTGTCAACCATCTATCGTTGGGTCACTCGTGATGTGTTGGGGACTCCGCCGATTCTTTCTCAAGGATACCTTGATGAGATGAAGCTCAGCAGGGTGATCTTTGGAGGAGGAGATCTAGAGAGGCGGTATCAGGTGGAGGCCGCCCGCCCTGGGGGTCGGGTTTGTTATCTGAACTTGGATTACCCCATCGTACCCAACTGGCTCTGGGTGAACGAGGTGATGTTCACCGAGTTTGGGGTTAGGGTGCCCTTTTCTGATTTTCGACAAAGGTTGCTGAATCTGTTGACCGAATCTTTGGAGCTCCCCCAGGATCCCAAGGTTTTTCTTTATTTATTCACTTTCTTCTCTCTTAACACCGAGGGAAAAACCAAGAAAGGATATATGTCGGTCCGCCCTGGCAAATATCGGAAGATCTTTGGCTTATATGAAGATTCCTTCCATGATTTTAAAGGGCATTTCTTCAAGATTTTTCCTGTCGGCGAACATTTCCCTTTTTGGCTAAGTCTGGAGGGCCAAGGGCGGTTCCCACCGTATCTGAGTCAGGATGCCAGCATGGATTATGTCCCGGTTACCTATAAGGGACTTAATGTCGATCAAAAGGATACCGCAGATATTTTGGTTAAGTTATTTTTCGACTTGAAACCTAAGACCGTTTTGAGTAATCCTTCGGAGGCTCGTAAGGCCATTCGTATATGCTTTACATGTTTTTTCTAGTTTTCTTTTTGTTTGTTTCTATTTTCTTTTTCTTTTGTTTACATGTTTTTTTCTTTCACAGTTGGGATGGCTGGAAACGAGGTTACCTTGGAGCGCCTTCGTCGCTTAATTCGTCCGGGTTCGTCTAGATCCATGCCGGCAGTTTCCGTTCCTGCTCCGGGTGCATCTAAGCATCCCACCGATCCTCAGTTGGCTTCGGCGAGCGGTACTCCAGTCTTTCCCGAAGGGGTGGCTCGAGTAACGTTGGTGGAGGGGGAGAGTCGATCCACGAGGTGTCTTCTCCTACTCAAGAGGAGGTTCTTCTTTCTCCTCCTTCTTCCCCTCAGCCTTGTCTTGGGAAGCGTCTTGCTGACGATACCTCCGCCTATCCCAAGAGGCCCCGGGTTTCCGTGGGAACGATTCGAGAGTTTTGCTCGATGGATCATTCCTTCGATGCTTCTAGTTTTATTGAGAACAACCTCTTGGGTCCTCGTGCTCAGGAAGTGTTGAAGGGCTATGATTCGATGGAGAGCATTCGATGGGCGAAGTGGGCTTCCCTTCGGGCCGCTACTATCATGAGGTCCATATAGCCTCGTTTGACGGCAGCTGACCAATGGGAAGGTCGATGCGTGAAGCTTAATGGTGATTTGAAGGCGTTGAACCTTCAAATGGTTGAGGCCGAGAAGGAGAAGTTGGCGGCTGAGCAGGCGAAGGTGAAGGCCGAGAGTGACCTGAAGTCTTTACCTGGGAAGTTGGAGGCTTTGCGGAAGGAAAGGGACCAAGAGACGGAGCGTCGGAAGGATCGGGAAGCCGAATTAGGTCGGGAGATTCAGGATCTCCGGAATTTGGTCTCCGATGAGAAGGCTCGTGCTGATAAGGCGGAGGCTTCCTTAGTAGAGTTAGAGAAAGACCGTGAGGAGTTAGTTCAGATGGCCGAAGATTCTGTTGTGGCGACCGAACGAGCTCTGAAGGCCCAGGTTTCCTTGCTGCTTTCGAATTTTGACGTTTCCCAACTTGGGGCTTTTGAGGTTATAGTTGATGGGAAGATTGTGGATCTTCCGGAATAGTTTAGATGTCCCCGTATTTTGTTTTTGAACAATTGCTATATTTTGAGGATCCGTCGTGCCTTTGACTGGGGCGGGTCCTTCGTTTTTTCTTTTTAGACTTGTGGAGTTGATTCTGTCGTGTCATGCTTTTACCGGGTCAGAATCAACTTTTATATGATGAATTTTGGCTAAGTTTAACTTTTGAAACTGTGTTTGTTTCTTGTTAATATTTCTAGTCATTTTTTAACTTTTTAGATGCTTGGTCCAAGTCAAGATTTGGTCGTTTTAAGCTTGGTTTACATTTTGATTCATCAAAGAATCGCATTTGTATTTTTTGGTAACTTGAGAATTTATATTTCATCGGGAATGGTTCTGGTCTTATGGGCTTAGCCATATACTCAGGAACCGAATTGGGCTGCCGCTCCTTTTGGAGGGTAATATAAAAATTTGTCTAAGTTATATGCCTTAGCCGTTTTTAGTTAATTTGCGAAGGGAGTGATCAGTTCCCGGTTTCGCGATTTGGCGTTGTTGCTCTTGAATCTTGGTACGAATCGTAAAGTCGGATAGGTAAAAAAAAAAGAAATTGCACTGAAAAGGTTGGTTCGAATTGGTTTCGTAGAACCGTGTATGACGGATTGGACCATAATGCCGTAAATAAGAACGCTGAGTTTTGAAACTTAGGGCCTCATTAAAACCTTCTGACCTCCCGGTGTAGGATACCTCAAATAGGAAAAAGAGTACCCGACTTCATTGAATTTGGAAAAGGGAAATACAAATATGAAGAATAAATTGAAACTATCCTAGGATTGAGAATGCATCAAACTTGAATAAATGGAAAAGAGGAGTTTTAAGGGTAAAATCGTCGGAGGTTGGTAGCATTCCAGCTTCTCAGGATTTCATTCCCGTTGAGCCGTTCCAGCTTGTAGGCTCCTTTTTCTAAGTCCGATGTTACGCGGTACGGTCCTTCCCTTTTTCATTAGTTTGAAGAAGGGAAGTGCATTCTTGGCCGAAGCTCCGAGGAAACGGGATAATGCAGTCAGCTTGCCGTTTAGCCGTTGGACCTCTTTCAAATTAGAGGGGCTTGGCAATTGCAGAATGGCATTGCAACTTTCTGGGTTTGCCTCAACTCCCTTTTGGGTGATCATGAATCCTAAAAACTTTCCGGCTTCCATTTCGAAGGCGCATTTCAACGGATTGAGACGCATCTTGTACTTGCGCAAGGAATCGAAAACCTCTTTAAGGTCGGACAGCAGGTCTGCGGGATCTTCCGTTTTTACCAACATGTCATCGGTATAAAGTTCGATCTTACGGCCAATTAGATCTTTAAAGATCTTGGTTACCAAGCGCTGGTAAGTCGCACCAGCGTTCTTAAGGCGAAAGGGCATGGCCGTATAGCAATAGGTCCCGTCCGGGGTTATGAAAGCCATTT
>JASCZI010272637.1:2586-19111 GCA_036250425.1 Stylosanthes scabra | reverse complement strand
AGAAATAAAAGTTATTTATATGAATTCGTATATTATATCAATAAAAATGATTAAATTTTACAATTATTTTATTAAAATAAATACTTAAATTGATCATTAATGAATTTTTAGTTAAGCACTTTTATTTTAACAAATTTTTATTTATGAGTAGTTCTTGAAAATTACTTCTACAAATTAATTATACTGTCATTTTTAATTAATTTTTAATTTGCATATCAAATAAAGTAGTTTCAAATAATTATTATAAAATAAATTTGGTTTATTATTGTTATGATTTAAGGGGAAAAAATTAATTTGTGTGAATGAAAGCAAGTAAAGTACTGATTATGCAGAGGAGAATGAAAAGAAAAAATGCTTTGAAAGATGAAATTTTATTTTAAAGAGAGGGTGAATTGATAATTTTGATAAACTTTTTATGTTTTTCTTTAGTTTTCATCTCATTTATGGGACCAAAATATTTTGGTGGGGTTCACCCCATTTTTTCTTTTCTTCCATCCTCTTTTCCCCCCTCATCCAAACAAAAAAAATCCAGTTTTTTATTCATTTTCTTTCCTTCCACTTTCTTTTTTTTTTTTTTTTTTCTGTTGATCCAAACATGCTGTAAAAGCGAATTGGCAAATGGACTGGTTTGACTTTAGGATTTAGGGTTCGACCGGCTCGGCTTTAAGAACCTGGTGCAAATAAACACTGAATGTGAGTAGTAGCTTCAATTCAAACTTTCAGAAGCTAAAATGGCATGTTCTTCCAACAGGCTTAGCTGCCACATGTAATAATCCCATTACTGTTGTTTTGATTGACTGTAAAGTTGCAGATAAACAGTCCAAATAAAGCTGCAGTCACTTTCCATAGGCTGCCACCCACCAATGTGTTATTCTAGTTGCCATTATTTTATTTTTTGTGTCATTCATTTCTTTAATCAAGAGCGTGACCAAAGAGGAAAATAAAAAGAAATAAAACCAGAAACTAGAATCACTAACAACTTACTATAAATAACACACCCCAAATAAATAAATTCGCTAGTGGAACTTTTAAATTCTTAGAATGAATAATTATGGGGCATTAGCTTAATTTTTTTTAATTTGTGACGATAATATAGTTAATTATATTTGGTGATAAAAAAATTAGCTTTATGAGCAAGCATTAATAATTTTTAATTGATATATTGATGTTGTATAAGATCAATATGTCTTCTTATCTTTGGAGATAAGTCTCATAATTAAATCAATATTTAAATATAGTTGATGGATCACATAATATAACATATTAGTCATTTCTTCTGGTCGAAAAAACTAGTGATGTCTCTATTATTTGACGAATATAGCTTGGACTAAAATATAATGAAATTTAGACATGAACTCCCAAAGTAATCCTTGTTATTTAATTTAGTTATTATTGTTATGGTTATTTTGGTGTTTGTGGTCCATGAAAAGAAATTAATCGTTCTTTAATATTTTGAAAGAACTCTTAAGATAAAATAATTCCTACATTTACTAAAAAATATTGAATTAAGTGTTTAATAAGCCTGACTAATAGTATAAAATTATTTTAAATTATCAACCAATTGAATTCAAGAATTTAAATAATTATTCATGTAATGGATGAAAGAACTATTATAATAATTATGTCAATGCATAAAATTGAATGATAGTACGTGTTAAATTATACAGTCAGTAAATTTAAATTAAATCCTTAAAAATACAAATAAATGAGAAAATTAAATGAATGTCGAAAAAATACTATCTTCTACTGAAAAAAAAAATCAATATGAGAGAACTAATTATTTAATTTTTTTTTGGACATTGTAGGATGTGAGGACAATGTGAATCCTTAATATACGAGATTTAACTAATAATACTCCTTTTTATTTATTAATTTTATCATTTTAATTATTTACATGCTAATTAATAATTAAAACCAAGAGTTGATGATACTTTTGTTTGATTTCCTTATTATACTATATAACATTTCATTATTTATACACATTTTCGTTGTGTTTAGAATCCTAACTACCATAGGGATAATCAATTTAGTTTTGAATGTGTAGAAAAAAAAATTGATTAGAGAGCATAACATTCAATAATCAAATTGATCAATTTTTAAAAATACTATATGGAGGAAAAAAAGAACTATTAAATTAATTATGATGTATTTGTATATAAATATGTGTGGTTTAGTTATTTTTAATATTTTTTATTTCAGTACATATTTTAATTTTATAATTAATTTTTTGTGTACACATAATTGTTAATTTAAAAAGAAAAACTAAACTCAATATTAGTAAAAACAAATTTATTGTTATCTTAAAAACATTCAAGGATAAAGTTGGAAACAAACCTAAGGTGGTTTGATGAGAAGTGAATATTATTTTTTTTAAATAAAAAATAAAAATAAAAGAGTGGCACCACTTAACCAATAAAATATAAATCAATAATTAGTGATTTGAAAAAAAAATATAATATAAAAAAACTATATAAAAACTAATAATTTAAAATTGCAGAAGATTAATTCTATGAAATATTAGAAGATAGACCATTCAAAATAATAATGAGATCATTTAAAATGATGACACTAACTCAATAATTACATACTATTCCTCAAAATGAAAATTTCTTATAGAATATACACATTTCTTTACAAAAATTAATTACAAAATTTTCACTGTCCAACCAACTTTGGTCCATGTTGAAGAAATTCTCCACAAACAAGTAGATATCACTCTTCTCCAGGAAACTTTTTGATGAGGCAAGAGCGAAGTTAATTAATTTGGGTTGAGCCTATTCTTTTCAATTACCCCACCTCTCACCTCTCATTGAATTTTGTGCTGGTTAGCTTACTTAGCTAGTCTTTCAAAACAAGTCCTTTCTGCCCATCTACTCCAAACATGGCTTCTCTTCTCTGCCCCATCTTTCCTATCATCATCATCTTCTTCATCTTCTCTTAAAATTTAGATCATGTAAGTTTTTAAAACAAAAAAAACTATGTAGCTGGAGTTGGTCATGCAAAGCTACAAACTTTATTATTATTATTATATTATATTATTATTGTAATTGTTACTACCGTTTTTTCTATCACAGAAAACAACAAAGTACTTAAAAATTGACATTAATTTTTTTTTTCAATCCCCTTGTTGAAGGCCAACTTGCTTTGAGGTTGAGGTGACAACATTCATCATGTTTGTGGTCTCTTCTTTCAGGATGATCTAATCTTCGAATACCCTGCTCTCCCTCTTTTCTTGATTTGTTTATATATCATTTGATTATTTTACTAATGCATATGACATGGATTCAAAATAAAAAATCTTTGGGAACTCAGTATTTATTCTCTTGGCTTCCTTTGGGAACCCAATTCACAATCCTGTCTTTGTTCTTTTTCTTCTTCATTGACCCACTTTTTCTTTTTATCTTTGGTTTTTCTTTTCCCTACCAAAGTCAAAGCCTTGTTTCTGCTTTTGCTGGTGGTTATAATCAAAGCCAAGAGGGTGTTGTGTTGTGTGTGTAATAAGTTCTGATTCCTGTTTGAGAGTATTTTTTCTTTTTCAGGTTTGGCATCTTGGAAAGATATAAAGAAAGCAGCATCATAGTGGTGTGTGTGTGGAAGCAAAGTGGTGTTGTTGTTGGTGGAAAAAGAGTTTGCCATGGATTGGGATTGGAAAGAGTTTGCTTGGGATCCATCTGGGTTAGAGTTAGACCTCTCTCACAAGAACAGTAACAGTGAAGAAGCTTCTTCAGTTGATTTGTGCCTCGGCAGCCAGGCCTCTGATTTGGAAAATCCCTTGGTGAGTGGTGACACTAACAAGGCAAATACAGAAGAATCTTTACAAAGAACAGTGTCTTCGTCGTCGTCGTCTTCGAAGAGATCCCGTCTGCAAAATGGGTCACAGAACATGTCTTGCTTGGTTGATGGATGCAGCTCTGACCTCAGTGATTGCAGGGAGTATCATAGAAGGCATAGGGTCTGTGAGAAGCACTCAAAAACCCCGGTTGTGTCGGTTGGGGGAAAGCAACAAAGGTTTTGCCAACAATGCAGCAGGTACTGAAATTGAACTTGAAATGAAACTAGTAACTTCTTGGGTTGGGAATTTGTTCAATTTGTGTTGGTTTTAGATGGTTTGATAGGATAAGGCTTTGATAGTTTGGTGGTTGCTGTGTTGGTGCCAATTTTGTTGTTGTAGGTTTCATTCACTTGGGGAGTTTGATGAGGTTAAGAGGAGTTGTCGAAAGCGTCTTGATGGGCATAACAGGCGCCGGAGGAAGCCTCAGCCACCGTCTTTCCTCATGAGTTCTGAGAAATTCATGTACAATTACAAAGGTTTGTGTGTGATATCCCCAAGATTATTCCTACTTACTTGTCCTGCTATTCTGTTTTTTGAGCCTTAACTTGATCCTAAACTTATGATTATGTAAAATATGAGATGAAAAGATGGAAGTCAAGGGTTGTTTCGTTATCTTAATAGAGAATTAGGAAGAAACAAGAAATCTTGGTCATCTCATATTTCGCTTCTTTAGTTCTAAGCTGGAATTAGAATTTGGAACTCAGCATAAACAATTTAAACTCTCTTGTTGAACTGAAATCTATGCCAGGATTAGTATTGCCCATAACTGTTTGGTAAAATCCAATGATATAAATTCAAGTAATTATCCGTTCTGACCTAACAATTATATTCGATAAGCAAAAATAACTACTTTTTACATCTACCACCTTAATAGTCATCCAAAAAAGATTTGATTGGATAACTGTGTAATTAATATATCAAGATTAAACTCTTTCCTTTCATGAGTGTGTGATTAATGTTTTCTCTGTGGTACTGTTTTTTTCCTTTCTAAAACTTTAGGACCTAGGATCCTGCATTTTGGTAACCCTCAGCCATATGCAAACCCTATTGTGAGGAACATGTGGCCTGCTCCATCCATATCCGGAGCCGGATCCGACTATGATCATCATCGGTTTCTATATCGAATCGACAAACACAGGCAGGACAAGGAGCTTCTACTCTGGCAAGACAATGTCCCAAAATCATGCAATGGCATCCTTGAATCCGCAGCAATGCCGGGAACTCCAATCCACCAGCCTGTCTGCGGCAGCACCATTGCTCCCTCAACAACTGCAAAGCTCGGCCTTAAGAAGCCGCTTTCTGATGGCAAACCTGCGTCTTTAGACTCAGGTTGTGCTCTCTATCTTCTGTCAACATTACAAACACAAATGCAGTCTCCGTCCCCTGGGACCGAGCAATTCGATGCTGCGGCTGATAAGCCTAGTGGCCATAAAGTACTTGTTCTTGATGCTAACTCAACCAACCTTCATTGCAACGGGGTGCTGCAAATGGGGCATGATGGATTGGTTGAAAATGGTGACTCACTTGCACTTCCATTTTTTTGGGAGTAGCTAAGATAGCTGAGTGGTTATACCTTCCGAGGAATTTTAATGGAATTGTTGGTATTGAAAACATTTGAATTATTATCTCTGTAATCCAATAACAAAGAAAGACAGAACCCTATTGAAGCTTCTTGTTGGTTCCCGAAGATTCTTACTGAGATATATACTCTCAGAGGTTGTCATGAAACCATTTTGAATTGGGAGTTTATTTCTATTTGTTGGTTTATGGTTTAGTTTTTGGATTTGTTCAATTATTTTTTTTATTTTTTTATTTTTATAGTAGAACCAAATTCATGGATAATCCATTAATCCCCCCTAATAGATTTGATTAAAGTCATTAGGCATTTCTCATGAGGATAATTTTGGGGAAGATACAGAGGCTTACCTTTTTCTTTGCTACAAAAGTGAAATGTTAGGCTTAGGGAAATTGTATTTCCTTCATTTCAAATTAGTTGTCACATTCAAAGTTTGATGTACTTAAAACTTAATGTGTTTAAACACATCTTATGTTTTTGGTTGACTTTAAATATATCTATTGTTTAAATACATTATGAATATAAAAAAATTAAATAAATAATTATATTATATAATTTAGAGAAAATATAAGGAGTCAACGTACATCAGTCAACATTATGAGTATATAACATTATAACCATATATCTTCTTCTACATCGACCTCTCTTCCACTTTCTCTTCTTCGGAGCCTCTCTCTTCCTTTTCTATCCTTTTCGCAGAGCAAAATTTTAGGTTTTCGGTCACATCAATTTGTTTAATCATGCTTAGAAATCCTGACCTAAAAACCTTTTATAGTCACGTTAGTTTTGCTGTGACAAAATGAAAAAAAAAAACTTACAGTTTGTTTAAAAACCGTTACAATATAGTCAGAGTTTATTGCAGAGAGCATTTTTGATAAAACAAATGCTGCTATTTTAATATCGATAATGCTACATGTATACCTCTATACCGCCAACGTTTGGGATTTTTTCAAAAACATCTCGTAACATTTAATTTTATTTAATGTTGTCCCTAATATTATATTTTCGACAAATTGAAAGGCCTAAAACTTAAGCCTAATTATAAACCTAATTCTACTTAGAAAAACTTTTACATTTTTTACATTTTTAATATTTCTTAAAAACAACATTTATGATTGAATTCTTTACTCTTTTAGATATTAGGCCTATAATTAGGCTTAAGTTTTAGGTCACTCTATTGCAATTTAAAATTAAATATTAGAGATATTTAAAAGAATTACAAACATTAGAGAAAAAAAGTTTTTTTATTTTTCGTTTATTTTCCCCTTAGAAGGCTTGTGAGTTGTGAAAGAACTGGTAGCTAGGACATACATAGACCAACAACTAGGAAATTGTTGATGTCACATTCTATGAATAATAATGTTATTTTAATCTCCTCCTAAGGTATAGGTCTGTAGGTGTCAGTTTGGTAATAACAGAAAAATGTTTTTAAACAAGATAAGATGGTGACAGAAAATAAATATTAAGAAAAGTAAAGCATTATAAATAATTTCTAAGTTTCTATATTCCAATGGCATGCCAGTCCAGAGTTGTAGCTTTCATGTTGCTATAAATGTGGTATGCAATATCAATGTTGCTGGGACACAAGAATCCGAACTGGCATGTAGTTTTCAGCAAGGAGGATCATATTTTACTAGTAGCTGAGCTGTTCATGAAATAAAAAGATTCAAAATTAACCCAACTGACCCAAAAAGAAATAGATTATATTGCACATTTGCACTGTTGTGTGAATTATTGGGAAGGAAAGGAAGAAGAGTAATTAATAATCATTTGAATAGCTTTTGTCTTCAATTAAGTGGCAGCGGAACTTGAAAGGGACCAGATGTCCTCATCTATTTGTTTTTGCTTTATTTGGAACAACGTTTGTTAGGATCCTTTTCCAAGTTACTGGTATCTCTTTAATTTAGTGAGATTTAGATAGTTTTCAGACTGTTAGTAATTTAGGATTTGAGTCTTTTATTTATTATTTTTTCTACAATATTTGTGTTTAATGGTATTTATAATAATTAGAATTGTTTGGATGAGATAGTCTCAATACCTAAATTTCGTGTTTTTCATGTAAGTACTTGCTTTAGTTCCTCAACTCCCTCTATGGTGATAGTTTGTCTTTGTAGACGAGATAAGTTTATTTTTTTAATTTTATATTATATTTTAAATAATTTTATTATATATTTAAGTAATTCGATATTAATCATTAAAATTTTGAATTTGTTATTCTAATGGTTCGATGAGTGGTTGCGTTCTCTCAACTTTGGTTATATACTTATATATACCCTTTCATATAAACTTTTGTACATTCACTCATTATTATTGTTATTGTTGTCGAACAAAATAATGAACCCAGTCAATAACGGGACAACCCAAAATCCATGTCGAATCATGAGAGATTTCAGGCTTCATAATATTAAATTGAAATAATGATTTTGTAAAATATTCTCGGTGTTTTTCTAGCTTTATTCTCAACATGCCGTTGCCAAAATGAAACAGAATTATTCTTTTCTCATAGATTAGATTCCTATTTTACATCTCACTCTTCAAAGAAGTGTTAAATAGACTTATAGGCATATAATTGAAATACTGATATTTTATTGAAGAATAATTAAATCAATTAATTTCCGAAATAAAATAAAATCAAAATAATTTTCAAAATCTATCTGTGTCACCAAAATGCCTCGATCCATGGTGTAAACTGCACATTAAACGCCAGAAGTAAAGTTAAGGTGTTATACATGAGTAGATCAAGCCAACAACAGTAAAGATCTTTTGTGTTACTCAAAATACCTTGAGTTAATGAATTTTTCAGAGCCCATATTGCTTATAAAAGGCTCAAACTATACATATTAACTTTGAAAATGGAGAAAATAAATTATAAAAGTGTGTGAGAATTATATTATAATCAAATAAATAGTTATATATTAGATGTACAAAAAATGTACACTTATCTAACATACATATATTGTTAAGCTTACTTTTTTTTTAAAAAAAAAAAAATTATTGTGCATTAGGTATACATCAGACCTTACTGCAATGGAAAATGAGTGGGTGACCCTCCAAACAAGCAAACTTCATTCCCATTCTTCAAGGAAAATTGAACCCAAGAAAGATGGTTAAGGAGTACGGAATCTCGTCCATTTGTGCTAACTTGCATTGCTGCGTAACTATTAACTTTTATTTGTTAACATTTTTGGTACAATAAGGGCTAGATGCCCAAACAGAAAAAGACAAGGGAGCATTAAAGCCGTTTTTGGAAAACCTAAAAAGCGTTAAAAAAACCCTAAACAATTTCTCTTAACTGGAGAGTGATTTCTCTCAACAGGAGAGTTACTCCAATCTAGGGAGGAACTAACACCCAAAGAATTATCTCAACATCTCAACATCATAACATCCATCTAACACATATTCTGGCCTTTTCTTCACAATCTCTAACTGACCAAGGAAACAAACACTCCAAGATAATCATACAAACCATTAGCCACAAAACTTACAAATCTATACACAAACCTTTTATCTACAATTTTAACACTTCCTTACTCTCAAAAGCCTTCACAGGTGCAAAAGAAGATACAAGAGGCACAATGGAGAATCAACCATGGGAAGCAAATTTGTTGGAGGATATGGAGGGAGTCCAGCACATGCAGGAAATGAAAGAATCTGCAGAAGGAAGAATAATTATAATCAATGAAAACACTTCAGAAGACTTCAAACCCAACTGCTACAATCTAGTAGGCAAGGTGATAACAAACAAGGAGATGAATTTCAAGGCATTGAAGACTGCATTATCAGGCATATGGGGTAATCCTAAAGGAGTCTCTATTCTGGAGGCAGGAAGGAATGAGATTATAGTAAGCTTTAAAGACAGAGGAAGAGGTATACAAATTCTCAAGAGTAGCCCTTGGTACATTAAGGGTTGTTTACTGAATCTCCAATACTGGTCGCAACATGAAGCATTCTCAGAAGTGAAACTCAACCTTATGGAGATATGGGTTCAAATGCATGGGGCACCTTTGGAGAAAATGAATAGTTACACAGCAAGGAAGATAGGAAAAGAGCTTGGAACTGTAACAGACTGGGAAGAACCGGTCATAGATCAAGTCTTGGCAAGAACTTTTTTGAGAGCAAGAGTGGCTATTGATGTCAACAAACCGTTGACAATTAGAATTTGGTTGAATAGAGAGAAACTGCCAAAGATATGGGTTGAGCTCAAATATGAAAGGTTGCAAGACTGTTTTTGCTTGAATTGTGGTATCATTGGCCACGTTAGGAAGGAATACAATGGAGAGACAGCCATGTCAATGATTCATCCAGGAAAGCCAAGGTATGTCCCAGGGCTAGGAGTAAACCAAGCGAAGTCGATTCAAAATGGCCAGGGAAGAAGAAGGGGAAGGGATTACTCAGCTGATGAGGAGGGAGAAGAGGAGGCGCGTGAAGACCAAACCAACACCAAGGGAGTAGGAAAAGAGAGACCAGTACAGAGCAGTGGAGCAGGCGAGGGAGGTATGGGCAGGAAAGATCTGGAGAGAGAAGAAATCTAGAGAAGAATGGAAGAGCCATACTTTGATGGAAACAAAAGAGTAGGGCAGGTAGGAGAGTCAACACAATTTCAGCAAAATAAGGCAGAAAATCAGGGATTTTCAGCAGAATTGATTGAGAAAGTCTTAGAGAAAACAATTCAAAATCTAATTAAGGGCAAGGCTAAAGTAATAGAAGAAGATTTTGGGCCTGGCCCAATAAAGCAGGGAGAGGAAGGCTGGGTAGAAATCAGTCAAATAAGGGAACAACCCAAAGAGGTTAAGTTTGCAAGCCAATAAGGAGTAGCCCAACAAAGTGATGAAGCAACAAGCCCAGCACCAATGGATCTTATAAAGGAGGACAATGAAGATGGAAATAAAAAGATGCAACAGATCAGAAATGAGAAGGAGGAGGGCCCTAAAAAAATAGGAGAGTTGATGAAGGCTTGGAATAGCAAATTGAGTGGGGGAGATGGTCAGGGCAGAATTGGAGAAATCAGCAACATGAGAGGGGAAAAGCAAATGATGAAGGACAGGAAGGAAAGTGGCACTCGGGAACAACTTCCAAAGACAGAAAACTGGTTCCAAAGGAAAAAAGAAAAGCAGCGATAGAGGAGATGCAGATAATCACAAAAGGAGAAGGGAGCATGTATTTTGTAGAACTAGCAGAGGAAGAGAATGAGGCGACTGAACAGAAGACAGAAATGGAATGGGAGAATAAATTGGCAATGGAAATAGCGAGCAAGCTTAATATAAAAAGGAGAAGAGAAGAACCAGCATTGCTAATGATCAAAGAAAAAGAGGAAGACAACAATCATGCTGAAGAAGAAATCAGAAAGAAAGCAAGGAAGGAAGGGAATGAAGTTGAGATAACAACATGTCTCTTAGAGTAGAAAACAGAAGACCAGAACAACTTGGATATGGCTGAGGAGGCGGGCTAATACAAGCCCCACCCAGCGCCATGAGTCTGATAAGTTGGAACTGTCGTGGCATAGCGGCTGCCGTGACAGTTTCAGAACTTTATGATCTTTGTAGAAAGATCAAGCCGCATATTCTGTTTATCATGGAGACTAGGGCCAAGGAAAGAAAAATCAGATGGTTTAGAAGAAAATTAGGCTATGAAAAATCTTTTTGTGTAGAACCCCGGGCTTGTTCGGAGGTCTATGTTTGTTTTGGAATAAAAATGTTGAAGTTGATGTGTATTCTTAGTGCCATAATTACATTAAAACTAGAATTAAAGACAAAAGTAACAGAGAGACTTGGGAATGCACCTTTGTGTATGGGGAACCAGTTTTTAAAAATAGAAGGAAACAATGGAATGAGCTTTCATGTGCTAACTGGGGCAGAACAGGACCGCAGCTAATCATTGGGGACTTCAATGACACAGCAAGTCAAGAGGAGAAGGTGGGGCTTCATCCAAAACCAAGGGAACAGCTGGAGGCTTTCAGAGAATTCATGGATGTCAATGAATTGATGGACATTGATCTAAAGGGAGGCAAGTTTACTTGGTTTAGCAATCCAAGGAATGGTTTTGTAACTAAGGAAAGGATTGACATGGCGTTAGCAAATTGGGAGTGGAGGAGAATCTATCACAACGCTGCGCTCATAGCACTCCCAGCAATAAGTTCAGATCATTGCCCTTTGTACCTCAAATTGAAACCCAAGGAAAGGTATGAAAGACATTTTAAATTTGAGGCCTTTTGGGAGGATCACGAAGATTGTGATAGTGTGATTAGAAGAGGATGGGAAATTATGGGTAATGAAGAAAATAATTGGGAGAAGTTCAAGAAAAGGATGGGGAACTGCAAGAAAGAATTGACAAAATGGAGCAAAGAAAAGTTTAAGAGAGCAGATTTAGAGATCATGCGTTTAAAAGAGGAAATCTCTAAACTCCAAATGCAAGATCTAACCGAAGAAGTTCAGAATACGATTACGGCAAAGAAGATGGAGATCAGCCAACTGTGGAAGAGAGAAGAAAAGTTCTGGGGTCAGCGATCTCGGGTTAAATGGCTGAGGTGGGGAGATAAGAATACATCTTTCTTCCATGCGTCTACAATTCAGAGAAGAGACATGAATAGAATCAAGAGATTAAAAGATAGTAATGGACAGTGGATCACAGGGAACAGTAGCATTTTCAATCACATAGAAGAACATTTTGAAGAGCTCTTTAAGTTAATAGGAACAAGAAATTATCAAAGCTGTGCAAATAAGGTCAAGGCCAAAGTAACAAGAGAAATGAATGAAGATTTAACAAGGAGGGTTGCAGAGGAAGAAATAAAGCAAGTTGTTTTCAGTTTGGGGAGTCTTAAAGCACCGGGACCGGATGGTATGAATGGTCTATTCTTCCAGAAGCATTGGGAGGTAATTAAAGAAGAAGTGTGCGCAGTGATTAAAGATATTTTTGAAAAAAGGAAACTACCACAAGAGATAGGGGAAACCACGATGGTCCTTATCCCAAAAACCAAACAGCCGAAAACCCTTGGACAGCTTAGACCAATAAGCTGCTGCAATTTTATCTACAAAGTTGTCATGAGGGTGATTGTCTTTAGACTCAAGAAATACTTAAACAATTTGGTTTCACCCATCCAAAGTGCATTTGTAGGGAACCGATTGATTTAGGACAACATCTTAATTATACAAGAAGCTTTCCACAATATCAACAAAAAAGGCAGGTACGCTTCCAACAATCTGGCCATCAAATTACATATGAATAAGGCATATGATAGGTTGGAGTGGGATTTTTTGAGGGAAGTTTTGGGAGCCTTTGGGTTTGATAAGGAGTGGATTCAGCTTGTAATGGAATGTGTAGAAAGTGCTTCATATAGATTTAAGATCAATGGGAAGTTGTCAAAAAAGGTGAAGCCGCAGAGAGGACTGAGGCAAGGTGACCCTTTATCGCCATATTTGTTCATTTTAGCTACAGAGGCTTTCACAGCATTAATGGAGGAGGCTCAAAGGGAAGGCAGGATAAAAGGCGTTAAATTAGCGCAAACGGCCCCAAGCATCACTCACTTGTTGTTTGCTGATGACTGCATAATTCTAGCTGATGCAAATGAGGAAGAGATTTACCACATTATTACAATTCTGAATGAATACACCTCAGCGTCCGGGCAGAGAATCAACAAGGAAAAATCGGGCATTGTCTTTGGGAACCAAACTCCAATTAGGACTAGAGTTGACATGGAGGAGATATTGGGAATGGCAGCATGGGATAACTTGGGAAAGTACCTGGGATTACCGGCTCATTGGGGAAGATCGAAAAACGCGGCATTAGCATGGATAGAGAAAGAATTATGGCAAAAATGGAGGGTTGGAGAAGGACAGTCACAGGCGAGCTTAAGGCGGAAAGCCAATGCTTCACACTGACCCAATCGGAAGGAAGCTAAATCAGTGACATGCGAAAGCCAAGAGCATCAGTGACGGGGAAAAATTGTTGAATCAGGAAGGTAAGGAGGTACTTCTAAAAGCAGTAGTTCAAGCTATTCCATCATATGCTATGAACATCGTTAAGTTCCCGAAGAATTTCTGCCAAAGGATGGGGGCGAAGATGGCAAAGTTTTGGTGGGCAGGTGCAGAAAATGGAGGGGGAGTGCACTGGAAAAGTTGGAATAAGCTGTGCAATATCAAAGAAGAGGGAGGATTAAGATTTAGAGATATGAAATCTCAAAATATTGCATATCTGGCAAAACAGGCATGGAGAATCTTAGCTAATCCCGAAGCTCTGTGGGTTAAAATACTGAAGGCAATCTACTTTGAAGACTTGGACTTTCTGGAGGCAAAAGATAAAGCAGGATCCTCTTGGGCTTGGAAAAGCATTTTGCAAGGGAGGGACTTCTTAAAGCGCAATGGGAGGTGGAGCATTGGAAGGGGAAATAAAGTCAACATTTGGGAAGATAAGTGGGTGCTCAACATGGGAAGAATTCATACAGCAAGGGCAGATGGTTTAAACAAGGTTCAGGAATTAGTGATCGAAGGGCAAGGATGGAACGAAGAAAAGATCATAGGAGCATTCCCAAGTGAGATAGTAGGAAAAATCTTAACAACTCCCATCAGTTTAATTCCAAGAGAAGACAAGCTCCTTTGGCCATTTAGAAAGGATGGAGAGTATACAGTAAAGACAGGATATCACATTGCAAAATCAAAATCACAAAGGGGAAATGAAGCTGGGACATCATACCAAGCTAATTTGAAAATTCTGTGGAAGGAAATTTGGAATATGAGGGTGCCAGCCAAGATTAGAATGTTCCTTTGGAGAACAGCGAACGATATTCTTCCAACAAAAAAGAATCTATGCAAGCGAAGGATCATCAAGGATCATATCTGCACCATTTGTAACAATGAAATAGAGAGCACAGAGCATGCTATTCTACTATGTCCCTGGACAAAGGCAGCTTGGTTCAGAGCTCAGTGTCAATGTACTCCAGAAAAGAACAACGTTTCATCATTTGCGAGATGGCTTTTGGAAAAATTCACAGAAACAAGAAAGAGTGGGAAACAAGAAGCAGAGACAATGATAGGGAGGATAGGTTTCCTAAGTTGGGAAATATGGAAGCAGAGAAATCTAACAATCTTTCAACATACAAAAGTGCAACCAGAAACAGCAATTATCAAGGCAAGTATCTTGGAAGAACAATTTTTTAAAGCAAATCAGCAACATAACCAACAAGTGCATAATCAATCAATTAAAAAGGGAAGCATAAGGAAAATTACTTGGAGGCCTCCGCCAACCAATTGGACAAAAATCAACACAAATGCTTCTTTTATGAGAGCAACTTCACAGGGCGCAGCCTCCGCAGTGTTCAGAGATAGTTCTGGCAGATTGTAAACAGGCTTTGCAGCTAAAATCACCACAGCGTCTCCCCTAATAGCAGAATTAGAAACAATTAGGACGGCTTTCATTGCAGCAAAAAATTTGGAATTACAGCAAATTATAATAGAGTCTGATAACTTACTCCTTATTCAGGCTATTAAATCTAAATCAACCATAGGAGAAGTGGATTCTATTTTGCAGGACATTCATCATCTTGCTGCTGAAATCCCTCATTGCGGGTTCACGTGGACGCCAAGGGAGGGGAACCTGGTGGCTGATTTGGTTGCGGGATTGGCAGCCGCGAACATCCTCTGTCCGAATTGGTCCTCTGATCCTCCGAGGCAAGTGATGGAGGCGCTTTGCAGTGAGTTGCTTTGGAGATAGTCAAATCCATCTTGGCATCCATCCTTTTTAGATCGAAGTCTTTCTTGGACAGCGTATTAGCATAGATATTTGAGAGTGCATCATCTTATTTCATCTTTTCTTCAGGTGGAATAATTCCCAGAGATGAGGTATGAAAGCCACCATCTCAGCATCGAAGGGTAGCTAGCTTGAGATACCTATGTTGACCTTGATGGGCTAAAGGAGATAAGAGAAGATGCTAAAGTTGTGCAACGTTGGGCTTCTTGTTGGGGAGGGAAGGGGTCTGGGTAGATTAGGCTGCTTCTTTTCTTTGGGCTCATGCCCAGACCAAAAAAAAAAAAAGCGTTTTTGTGTTTAGAATTTAGAACATACACTACCTTAAACCAAAACACTAGGCTATGTTTGGATTAGCATTTGCACTCTTCAAATTCGCATTTTTTTCTCGAAAGTAACGCCATCTTGTTTGGTTTAACTTTTTGGCTTGAACGCAAAATGTGTTAAGAGTTTAAACGCACTTCTGTTGAAAGAGACACTTTTTATAGCGTTTGCGTTTAATTTTTCACGTTAAACAATTAAATTATTAAATTATATTACCACTTTTATCCTTTCATTCTTTGTCTAGATTAACACAAGATTAACACAACACACAATATTTGGACTCTTATCTTTTTAAAGTATGAAGGTAGTTTGAATGCTTCTTTCAAATCTATAAAGAAACTTTCATTCATTCTTAAGGGTACCATTTTTGTTGATAGGTGCCATTTTTGTTGGAAAGAACAACTATTGCATGAAATTTTATAGATTTATTTTTTGCTATAAATGTGTATCTGTTTTAACTTTTATTAGTGATATCCACACCTGTTTGTTTTTATGCTGAGTAGTTGTAACCGAAGGTTTTAACAACCTTTTCTTTTAATTTGATTTTTAACATTATAAGGGATGATTAAGAATGTGCTTGTTTAATATTTGTGTAAATGATTGTTTATATAACATGCTAAATTATGTTAAGAAAATCATGTTATGAATTACATAAATCATATTTGAAAATGTTAAACAAGTATATTTTGAGACTCATAATATTAAGTTGCTTGATATTTATTTAATGAGTTTAATATATTCATGATTAATGTATTATGTATTATGTATGTCATACCTTCCATAGCATCAACCTTACATTAAAAAAAAACAAATTAAATATGCATAGTTAGTTACTTAACTATATATTAAACAATCTTAAGTGTATTTTATATATTTAAATATGCATAGTTACTTACTTAACTATATATTTTAATTTGTATAATATTTCTAAATAATTTTAAGTGCACTTTATTATAGTATTGTAATTTAATTTTAAAAATTTATTTATTTTTATATGACAATAACTTTGATTTTTAATATATTTATTTTTATGAGATAGCTCTATTATTCATTTTAAT
>JASCZI010272636.1:6906-27763 GCA_036250425.1 Stylosanthes scabra | reverse complement strand
ATACATATATATATATATATATATATATATATATATATATATATATATATATATATATATATATATATATAATATATTAGTTTTATTATTTTATATCAATTTCATATTTCTTTAGATATGTACCCATATATGTGATTAATGCATCAAGAAAGATAAAGGGGGAAGTTTAATTTGAGAATTAATTTTTTAATTCATAAATACTTTTGTCTTTTTCATTTAACTAATTAAAAAGAAATAATTCAATATTCTAATGAGACTCAAAGTTAAAATGATAATTAATATAAAGAGAAAAAGTTCAAAAATAGTATCTTTAATTTATATTTACCACTATTTTTTTAGCCAATAAACTTAATACCTTTAGTAAGTAGCATAATATCATATTTTTAGCTAACAATTTTATATATTGTTAACTAATTACCATCTAAAAGTAATAACTTAGGCTGACTATATATATAATTTGACTGTAAAATAAAATGAAAATAATTTTTTTATAAGAACCACTTTTATTTTCATATTAATTGAATCATAGGATCTTTCTCTTTCATATGAAAATAAAATTATCATTAATTCTAAATTAAAGTTGAATTACATTATAATTCTTTAATTAGTGGGTGAAACTAGATTGTCATTGTTTTGAAAGTCTTTTTAAGATTTTAGTCGATATTAATAATTTGAATTTAAACTAAATTAATTTTGTATATAAAAATATATATCAATATCTTTTTATAAAAATAATAATTAAGATATGAGATATATTATTAGAAAAATTCTAACATGATGATATAATTTGATTTTTTAGTGATAACATATGAGTTAGATTTATCATTAGGTAATAAGTGAAAAGTGAATTATTTTAAATTTATAGCATATACATCCTCTTATATTCAATAATATTATATATCAACAGCTCATTAAATCAGACAAATATTATAATTAAAAGATAATTATAATATTCTCATAATAGATCTTTTCATATTATTAAATTAATTAATTTAGCTACATACGTATGAAAACATGTAATATTTGATGTAATTAATGACGTTATTTTTATGAGGGCAAAGGAATGATGATGAAGAAGATTGGAAGTTCAATTTTGAAATGACACATTGTGGAAAAACGCCAAAACGAGAAAGTCAAAGTCGCCCACGTGACTTGCGTGTGCTAGTCAAGTGGGTAAGTAGTAAGTACAGCCTTGTCTGACTCTCACACCTCCTATGCTATATTTAGCAAATACAAACAAATTTAAAACTTTATAAATAGCGACGTGGCATGTGAATTTTAAAAAGTTATTTTTAATGGTGTTTAAATAGTATTTTGGTGTATTTAAGAATATTCTGGATATTTTCAAAATGTTCTAGAATATTCCGAAAGGTCCTGAAAGACCCTAGAATATTCTAGAAGGCTTTAGAAGGTCATAGAGTATTCTAGAAGAGTATAGATATATACAGAATAATAAAGAGTGTGGTAGAATAATCTAGAAGTATTTGGAGAAGTGTGGTAGGTTAGATATTTGTAATAAAGGTTCTGGACACTTTATCTGGACCGTTAGTTAGATTTAATCCTAGCCGTCCATTAAGGATGTGGATGAGTATAAATAGAGGTGAGAATTTGAAGTTTGAGGATGTGAGTCATTTGTACAAATCACTTGTGTTAGTAAAGTGGTTTCCACCAAAGCTTCCTTTCTATTTTGTTTTCTTATATTATTAGCTTTAGTGCTAATATTGAGGGTTAGGCTGACTTGATCTTAGCTCAAGAGGTTGAGTAAGTTCAAGTGCTGGTTATGATAGCGTTAGAGTGTGTCCAAGGCCGTGACAGACGGCTTTTCATAATTTCAATATAATTTTTTTTTTTATTTTCACACTAAAATTACCTTATATATATCATATATGTAATTTTATTATTTTTAATATATATTTTATATTTTAATATATAAATAACATAATTTGGTTATATAATGCAATAAAATTTTCATATAATTATATTATAATGCATGTTATGGCAATTATTATTATTATAGCTACGATATTCACATAAGTATTGCTAATATTAAAATAAACTATTTTTTTAATATTTGAAAATAAAAAGATTAGTTAAAATTAATTTTAGCTAATGTTGAGACACACACTTACATATTATATATCTTTCAACATATATAACAGAAAAAATTCATGTTATTAGTATACAATTAATTAAAAAAAAAGTCTATAATGAAGATACTAAAGTGTCTTTTAATGAAGGTATTAAATCTTGATCGTTGATTTGTACTATTAAAATCTGATGTGCAATTAAAGAAGAGAGAGAAACTTCTAAATATAGTAATATTCTTATAAAAAGACACTTAATTATTTTTATGGTAGGATTTTTTTTAATTAAATGATAATAAAATTTGTATACTAAGTGTATGTTAATTTCTTGATAGATCATAAAATGTAAGCAATAATATTTAAAGATAAATATATAATTTCGTGTTATAATTTAAAGTACATTCCTTGGCATCAGCCGTTATTCTGTAACCTGCAGGCCACTGGTAATCCATACATATCCAGCATGAGTTTCTTTTCACTGTCAAATCCAGTTATAGAAAATGTTTGCATGTTGGATGGAGTGAACAAAATAGACAATAATTATCAATTATTTATTCAAAGCAAAATCGGATTAAAACTCTGACTAGTGACTAGCGACAATTAGAGTGTCACATGATAGCCACGTGGGCATGCCTTCCTATGTATTTAGCCATTTGGCCCCAAACGAAATACCATCGTATATTCATATCACTTTGTGTCCCCTTAATTAATCAAATTGACTAACACTGTACATTGATAGATAAAGTATTCACACTTGGTATGCTAATTAAAAACAATCTAAATTTTATCGATTTTTTAATAAATTTGCATTATATATACTTTAAAATTATAGTATTAATATTATTATCATTAAAAAGTTGTATATGTATGCCTATGCTAATTAAAAACAGTCTAAATTTTATCAATTCTTTTTTATAAATTTTTATAATATATATTTTTAAAATTTAACTTTAATAAATTATTAATTTTAATTTCACAACATTAATAATACATAAAAATTAAGCTTATATTTTAATATATGGAAACCTTTTTTTTCCTACACTTAACTCTAATTATATGTATATAAACCTTCATTTAAACCGTAGTGATGGTGATAATGAGTTTTTTATTTTTTATTTTATTTTACAATATTTTGTATAAGTATGAGATATCCTTCATCCCATGAGCTAGTTTTTGTGTTGAGTTAGTCCCATCTAATCTCAATTCTAATATAAGATTATATCATAGTCTATCCGATCCAATGATGTTAGGTCACCTACCGGTTCATGTTCACACTCTAAATAATCATTCCTAGACGTAACAAGAATGCATTACAAATCTCATATCGATCAAGGATATAGTATCTTGAAAGTATATAAATGTGAAGTATATTTCATCTATTGAGCTAGCTTTTGGGATTGATTTAGACCCATTTAACTTTAATTTTAAGATCTCACAATTTGATACTAAATTAGTGTATATTTAAGACGAAATTCGAACGCAAACACTTATTTAATAGGCTAATTAACTAATCTAGTGATTAGGTTCGGAAATGTTGGAGTTAGAGGACATATAGAGTAGCTAATAATTAATATAGCGTGGTGATGGCACATGGGAGGGTAGACCACTTGAACATGTGTAAAGGAAGCTTTCCATGTGATGGAGAAAGTGATTGAAACCACATTCAAATTGTAAAATTCCTACCTCATTGTGGGGTTTCCATGAGAAAGAATCCATAGTTGCATTGCCACTAGTGTACTAGAACCATTTATAATTATAAGTTTATAACTCAACATGACTCGGATACGATCCATGATGTCTTAGCACTTAGCAGTTTTCACGTAAAGCTTCTCTTTATACTTTACACAAAACAACAACGTTAGTTAACACTCGACAGGCACTTGCTTTTCATCCCCTCTTTCTTTTTCTTTTGTTTTGTTTTTTCATTAATGTATATATATTCGAAATTTAATTACAATTTTTTAACATTAAAATATGATAATTAAAAATTACTAAATAATTTAATATGTCTGACTATACCGTAACACATATTTTTACTTCTTAATTATTAATTTTACGTGGAAATAACTTCACCAAATACCTAATAATCATCTTATCCTATACCGAACATATCCCTAAATATTATTTCAAATACTAACAAGATAAAATAAATAGAAAAAAGAAATTTATACTCCATGCTCCTTTTTCCATTAATGGAAATATTATTTCTAGATGCTGGCTACTTGGACATTATGTTGATGGCCATGGTGGCATGGTGATGGATCTCTTTCTTATATATTCACAAGAATCACTTTAATTATTTCCATCCCATGCATGCATGCATCTTTCTATTATGTGATGAAATAATAATGTTAAATGTGAAACCTATGCAAATGAAATAATACTTGGCCAATTCACTTAATTTACTTATCATTATTTTAATTTGTTATTATCATACAAATAAAATAACTTAAAATTGGTTTTGAGTAGTACATATTCCATGCATGGACTTTGTTCGTTTCTTCAAATCCTGTTCACATTCATGAACTGCCGGGATTCCATCGTTTTCACACACGTAATACAAAATTGCTCTCATCACTTATATTTATCCAACCTTTTGTTTAGCAGTAGACTAGTACTTTCTATTTTAATTTATTTTTTTCATTTTTCTACTGTAATAAATATTATAAATCATATCCTCATACCAAAAATATAAAAGGCACAATAATATCATAAACGAGCAGTTTTTTTTTTTTTTAAAAAATTAACTAGTTAATTAAAAAAAAAAACATTTTCCCTCCATAAACCTAAGTTGCTTGCTTACATGGAAAAGATAAATATTTAGTAATTAATATGCGTCACAACAGAGAGTAGCACTTCATAAAGGTGAAATGATTCTTGTAGTATATCTACAACAATTATCAGGTTTTTTTTTTAAAAAATTCTTTCGTGTAAGATAAGAACGAGTTAACTCGTGTTTATTATACTACTACAACAACAATAATAATAATATTAAATAATTATCAATTTTAATTTATTTTAATTATTATATTTTTAATTATCAATTTTCAACATTTTTAATTAATAGCTTAATATTATTTTTCTAGCATTCCCTTATTTTGGTTTTTGTCATTCAGATTTTTTAATTAATTATTTAAAAATAAACACCAATTTATACGTACAAATAACATTTAATAATTTAAAAAGGAAATACCTAAGATGCTAACTCAGCTAACATTATCCGAGACACACAGTTACCTAACTATTCTGCAAAACCACAAATCCACATGGTCTATTTGGTTAAACAGAAATCAAGACTGTCATATCATTTCAACAACTAATTTGACTGATTTCTGTTGACTAGCCAAAAAGTTATTCTTTTAATTTTAAAATTTTCAAAATCCAAATTTAAAAATTATAAAAGTTCTAAAAGGAATTATATTATATCAATTTTGCATATTTTTTAAAATAGGAATTATATTATATCATAGCCTATATAAATATTGATGACTATTTCTGTGCATTTTAAAACTTGGAAACTAAAATATTTTATTTTCAGAATCTCAAAAATTGATTTGAGTAATTATACACATTTAATAAAAAAATATACATTTATTTTTACGATTTTTTTGGATATTATAGTTTTTTAAAAAAATCCATACTTTTTTAATCACATAATTAAGTAGTAGGTTAAAAGTTGTGCACTTAGCTGTCCACGTATTTAGATTCTTCTGTTTTCATCTATAAATACCGAAAGCAAGAGCAAGCCAGTGGCATTATCCAAGGAACATAAATTACCTAACTCTACCTTTTTATTTCCAAATCTCTCTCTCTCTCTTTCCCCAATGGCATCATCCAGCTTCCAAACGTCACCAACTTCCACAAATTACAAGCCCGCCACTCTCCAAAACAACACCCACCATGGCACCACAACAAAAGCCCATCAGCAAGCCCAAAAGGCCCACCACAAGCAAGACGTGGTGGTAGTTGTGGTCCCATTCCCGGCCCAAGGCCACCTCAACCAACTCCTCCACCTCTCACGCATCATCCTCTCTTACAACATCCCTCTCCACTTCGTCGGTACTCCAACTCATAACCGTCAAACTCTCACGCGCCTCCATGGCTGGGACCCACGCTCCTCCCTCCTTAACTTCCACGACTTCAACGTCCCTCCTTTTCTCTCTCCTCCACCTGATCCCAATGCACTCCACCAAACACGTTCTCGCTTCCCCTCTCACCTCCTCCCTTCCTTCCAAACCTCCGCCTCCCACCTCCGCGACCCCGTTCGCGCTCTCTTAGCTTCTCTCTCCTCCGCTGCCAGAAGAGTCGTCGTCATCCACGACTCCCTCATGGCCTCCGTCGTCCAAGACGCCGTTAACTTGTCCAACTGCGAGAGCTACACTTTCCACAGCGTCTCCGCCTTCACCATGTTCTTCTACTTCTGGGACGTCATGGGAAGACCGAAACTTGAATACTCCATTTTCACCTCTAACATACCCGAGGTTCCTTCTCTGGAAGGCTGCTTCACTTCGCAGTTCGTCGATTTCATAAGTTCTCAGTACGAGTTCCATAAGTTCAGCAAGGGAACCATTTACAACACCACCAGAGCCGTTGAAGGTCCTTACATGGATCTCATAGAGCGTATGGTTACTTACAAGACTCACTGGGCTTTAGGACCTTTCAACCCTTTGATACCTTCCTCTACAAGTAATAAGCACCCTTGCATGGATTGGCTCGATGAACAAGAAGAGAATTCAGTGTTGTATGTGTCGTTTGGGACTACAACGGCATTCACGGAGGAACAGATCATGGAGCTTGCTATTGGCTTGGAACAAAGCAAACAAAAGTTTATTTGGGTTCTAAGAGATGCAGACAAAGGAGATGTTTTCAATAACGATGGGAAAAGTAGAAAGGTTGAAGTTCCAGTGGGGTATGAAGGGAGAGTGAAAGGCATGGCTATGGTGGTGAGGGATTGGGCCCCACAGTTGGATATATTAGGGCACCCTGCAACAGGTGGGTTTATGAGTCATTGTGGTTGGAATTCGTGCATGGAGAGCATAACCATGGGGGTGCCGATTGCAGCATGGCCTATGCACTCAGATCAGCCCAGGAACAGGGTGCTGATAACGGAGGTGCTGAGGATTGGGGTGGTGGTGAAGGATTGGAGCAACAGGGATGAGGTGGTGGCGGCGTCAGAAGTAGAAGAGGCGGTGAGGAGGTTGATGGCGACCGAAGAGGGGAAAGTGATGAGAGAAAGAGCCACGATGCTCAAGTGTGCCATCCACAAGTCCAAAGATGAAGGTGGGGTTTCTCGTCTTGAAATTGACTCTTTCATTGCTCATATAACTAGATAGATATACACCATGACGAACTTGGGTTAGTGAAATATCGAGAAGAACAAAAAACATTAGATAGATATATTTTTTTAAATGTTATTATTAGGTCATGTTATATTTAACGCTTATTTTATTTTATTTTTATTTTTTTCCATCTTTATATTAGAATCAAATAGAATTATTACGATAATAATATTGTTATTCGGAATGAAATATTATTGTCATATTTATAATGAAAGAATTATAAAAGTTGAAGGAACAATAATCATTAATCAATAATGGAAAAAATGAGAATAACAAGATTTTGAACATGGATATGAAAGACTTCAAATTCTAAAGTTGAGTGACATGATTCAAGGAATTAGTTCTCTTCTATGGCACTCTTGTACCGAAATTGACAATATGAACTTTACTAGCTTACCGTCGTATTTAAATTCTATTAGCCTTTTTGTAATTTCGACAACTTTTTATTGAGTGCTTGAACAAAGTCAATGGAAATGTAAAGATTTGTCTTCTTTTTGTACAGGATATCTACAAACATATATTGTTTTTTAAATCAATAATTTATTGGATAGTTTACTTAATCCATAAGTGATACCCGCACATAACAAATAATTAACGAGTAATTCGTGCTTCTTTTTTTTTTTTTTTTTCTTTTTGGTGTCTGAGTAATTCGTGCTTATATCATGTGATACTGACTTTCGATAAATTGACTCATTAGTTCTTTTTCCTCCACTTGGACCAGAAGGTACGTATAATACAATCAACTCTTAAATATTTTATTTTTAGATATACATGAATTTTTTTAAGAAAATCAATTATTTAGTAGCTGATTTTTAATTTGCATATAGTATCTGCGAAAAATAAATTACTTATTTGATTTAAGAATAATGTTAATATTTGTCATTTAAAGAGTATATTATTATTTACTTCCGAGGTATATTAAAATTTGATTTAAAAATGCTCAAAAGATCTCATACAGTAAAAAAAAAAATCAACCACAATCACTCCAATGAAGATTAACTTATACATAATACATTAACTATACCACTGGATATTACAAACTTTGCTAAATAGGTACAAGCAAAAAGTGTGATTCTATTGTAGCAATCCTTGTATTGTATCTCAAGTTGTTCAGGGTAGAAGAGGAATTTCCACTTTGTCAAAGGAAAAGAAACTGACCCGTCCCTCCGTGACTAAGCCAATCTTCAAAGGAAGGCCACCGCATTGTTTCTCAAGAGCTTCCATTTCTGCTCTAGATGGTGGATCTCCCCTAACACAATATAATATGCACACATTATATGACAAATTCAATTGATTTTCTAAATCAGATAACAAAATAAAAAATGGAGTTGAGGAACTAGTATAATACTTATATCAAACAAATTAATATAGTTTTATCAAATAGCAAAATACATATGTCATGGTATGTTTGAATCCTTGAAGTCCTAGCAGTATATGATATCTAACAAATCAAGTTTCTTAGTCTAAAGTAGTAAAACCATACTGCAAAATTAGTAGTAGCAATTACCTAGATAAGTAGAGCAGAAAACTAGGATCACCTGGAGAAGACTTTCTAAACCTGCTGTTTGGAAGATAAACATCGAAATCTGGCCTTAAACTATTAATCTGCATCTCACTGAATAACTTATTGATGGGAAGATCGGATTTGGAGGTCGCGCCTACTACTTGTTCGGTTTCTTCAGAACCATCAACAGCATTATGGGAACTTTTAATTCCCTTTAAACTCCAAGAAACACCATGCCGCCCAACTATGTAACCAAGAGACTTGAGGTGCCTATAAACCTCAAAGAGCTCCCAGCAACACCCACCCTTACTGCTGGCAATCTTTTCGTACATATCTGTTAGGCATATGCTTCTTTCACAATCATCTAAGAGATCTAAGGCTCCTATCTCCATTAAATACCTGCAAAAGTAAACATCTTTACACAAAATGAATGACTTATTGTACCAATTTCCCTTCTATTTCATTATGAAATCTGCATACATCTGAATATATTTCTAATGCATGAAAATCGTATTCTTAATTCAATGATTGGTTTCTCTTAGAGTAACAACAAAGAGAGTTCATATCACCTACAAAGACTCCTCCATCGAAGAGTAAACTTTGCCACTTCGAACTATCCCAGTTGTGACCCATGTTTTGCCACGCTTTTCAATGACTTCGGCCATTCCCATCTCATCATTCCAAACAGCTTTGGATTTCACGTATCTGGTAATTGGTTGATTAAATTAAAAATAAGAAAAAAGTTCACTTGAGTACTCTCACAAGTATATACTACATATCAAAGAAGAAAAGACCTGAACTGTAATTTGGGGGTGGAACCGGAAGAAAAGGTACTCTCATCATCTTCATCACTTGCATTTTGCAAGTAGAGCTCATCGTCGGTGGAAGAAGGTTCCTCAAATGTCTTGCTTTCCATGGATCAAATTTCGAAAGCTGCAATTGTTACAAGAATAAAAATAAAACATTGAATTTTTAGGGGTGGCAAACAGGCCAGCCCGCTCTGCTCCGCCCCACCCTGCCTATTTCAGCGGTTCTGAAACTCGGCTAACGGCGGCCTGGCGGGCCAAGCCCTCCAGTGTGCTTTTTTATTTTACTCTTTGTTTTAAAGAAAAATAATTTCTAAGCTCAATAAACATTGAAGAAACCTATAATCTCATAAAATTAGTGCAAAATCATAACAAAATTAAAGCTAAATTACAATCATGCCATAAAAATTCATACTTAAGCACAGTGATACAGTATGATCTCATTCTAATACAAGTATAATAACAATTAACACACAAATACACAATTCCTGAACCAACATTCTCAAACATTCCAATTCCTAAAAAAATGTCTAATGCTCCAACCAACTCAGAATCATTCAACAAGACGCAACTCTCATTCATCAACAGACTAACTAACTGCCACAAGCCTCATTCATCTCTAGTTTTGAAAGTGATGTGATGGCAGAGATGGAGAGTGAATAAGTCACTGAAGATGTACCTGAAGGAGAGGGAGTCGCAACTCGCGTCGTGCCGTCGTCGATGGAACAGAGCCAGGCCAGGGGAGACGTTCTCGGTGTCGGTGGCGGTGGCGCAGCGGAAGCACGGCGGTCAATGTGGTTGAGCTCGGAAGCAAAGGGGCAGGGGGAGTGCTATTAGGGTTTGGATTCCGGCGGAAACGGTGGCGCCCGAGTGGTGAGTCTCGAGCGGACTTTGAATTCACTGGATTAGTTGGGTCTGAAAACGAAGCCTAAAAGATGGCAAGCCCAAACGGCCCAACAGGCCCAAAAAAATTGGAACACTTGAGTCCAAAAACAAAAGGAAAATTGGAACACGGAGACACAGGGAGAGGAAGGATGGCGAAATTAGTGAGGAACCTCAGCAAGGGACTCAGAGCTGTTGAAGATTTCGAACTTATCAAGATCTTGAAATCTGAGATCAGTTTCGAACTCTCCTCTAATCCCTTTCAGGTTCCTCCTCTTTTTTTTTTCTACCCTCAATTATTATGAATTAATCAACGAGACTCAGTAAAAAGTTACCACTGCAGGGTGCTGAAACTGGTTCGTTAGGGGAATTTGTGGTGGATTATGATTCGCCACGGTCAAAAGACGTGGTTTTGAGGAGGAAACTGGATTCCGGTGAAGAAGTTGCAGTTTCTGCTCAATTAGGTCCTCCTAAGTATGATGAAGACCTTGTTTATCCAAGGAATGCTTTTGTCAAAGTGTGTGTAAAGAAGCCTTCATTGAGCTCCATTTTGCATTTTGATTGTCAGGTTTATCAAGACATTGATAAAGGCTCTGAGTTCAGCATTGACGGTGCTTATTATCTCAGATCACCCATGTCTTTGAGCCCTTCCCTTTACAAAGGCCCCTTCTTCAGGTATAAGAAAATAAAAATTGAAATTAGATATGTGGGATGGCGTGGAGTTAAAAATCAAATTGGCCATGAAATTTAGAGTTACTCATAATAATTTTCAACTTTTTGTAAAGGTAACTCAAGTTGGCCCTCTCTATTAACATTTAGCCTATGTAGAATGTTAGGTGACATGATAGATAGTAGGGAGATGAGACTAAGGGCCAACTATGTTTACAATCGGGAGCCAATTTGAGTTTTAACTCGGGATGGTGTGTCTGTGCATCACTTCCAATGTTGAATGGAGAATTCAAGATAGTTTAGGGTTTAGGGTTTTATGGAGAAAGATAAGATAAAAGCAATTTAATTTTGTTTATTAATAACACTCTTGCTCATTGTTTATCTCTGTATCTATTTGAAGCCAATTGGATAGCAAGTTGCAAGGTGCACTCAAGGAATACCTCATATCTAAGGGTATTGGAACAAGCCTAACCAATTTTATCCTCCACTACTTACACAAGAAAGAGCAGCAGCAATATGTGAACTGGTTGAAAAAAGGTGAAGATTTTCTGACCAAAACTTGAGCCATTTAGTAGATTTTCTAGGAAAATTCTATATAGTTCTGCAAAGTTCTATTATTGTTAGTGTTATCACTTGTCATAGTAAAGGGAATTGTGAATCAAATGCTTAATTTGTTCTAATAATGTTGTCAATTCTTTTAGCATTCACACAATGATACTGATAAATTCAGGTGTAGAATGATATCTTACTTTTTAAGTGTAATTTACTCTCAATCACTTTCTCACTGCATACATGGAAGTGATCTGGTTTTGATGATCACTGCATAATCCACATGGTTTAGAATCACTTAACTTTCTTGTCATAGCACAAAGTTATATTTGAATCTTATTATTTTGATCAGCTTTTATCATTATGGTAGCAACATAGCAATATAGCATGATCCACCGCCCTCTTTTTTTTTTTTTTTTTATTTCTTTTGAAAAGTTCTATTTGATTGATAAGTAATGCTATGGAATCAATATTACGGAGCCAATTAGGGAACCAATGAGTAAATGAGCATCCAAAATTGAAAAAGGTTATCATTCACATAATATAAAAGTTATCATTCATAACTCGTCGTTGGTTTTTATTGGCTCTCAAGTTCCTGTACTTTTCCATTGATTGATAAGCCAATTTTAGTCACATTTCTTAATAGTACAAATACCCTCATGCATGTGTCATGCTATCATAAAAGTAGGCAAAGTATTTGATGATGGCCATGACCCATGAGAAGAGGTCCATGTTGTGATAAAGCAAGTGTTGAGAGAGGTCCATGATCTCCTAATGAAGATGCGGGAGACTGGAATTGGAAGGAACAATTGGTTATTGGTAACAAGAAATTAAATTGAAGAAAAGAGCAAAAACCCATAATTAAAGGCTTAAAGCAAGTAGTTGTATGGATGAAGCTCCTTTAAAATAAGATTAGTAAAATAAAAAAATAAAAGTCTTATAATCCTTAAAACAAAATAGTGCAGTTTACAATGTTAGTTACAAAATCAATAATAATTAAATTAAATTCCAACCAAACTTAAATTGATTAAACTTTGGGCCATGGCGAGTAGAAAATAATAATAATTTGGAGAGTCTCATTGTCAAATTCTAGCTTTAACTGATACAGGTCATTATCTTTTATCATTCTCCTCAACTGTTCAAGATAAGTGCTTGTGGATTTAAAAAGTTAATAAAGATAAGTTGGGTTCTGAGTTAATAAAGATAAGTGCATTAAGCTATTTAATCACAGGCCAAAAACAATCGATTTTATATTGGAATTGTAAATCCCAAGTAATGGGCCGGCTGGCATAAAAGAATAAAATTCTTAAGACATTTTATTTGACTAAGAATTCTTCTGGGTTTTTCCAACCCACATGATTTGGGGCCGGATTCCACTTTGTGACCAGATCCATTCTTGTTTTGGTGGGTGCCTACGCGCATATATAATTTTCATGTAATATTATTCTTATTGACTGTTATTAATATTCAGGACCCAAATAATTAAATAAATACATTATTAAATTAAAAAAAATCACATTGACCAACTTTAAATGAACGATATAAAAATTAATTTAATCTCAATTCTATAATTGTGAAATATGTTAATCCATCCTTACACAAACTCTGATATGAATTGAATACATGTGACATACTAACGCACATATTAGAATATGGTTTACCAATATCTTCATGACATGTTACTAGCTAATAAATCCATTTTCACTTTTACTCCTTAAAAAGAATACTTTATGATATTTTACTATAAAATTGTTAACCATGAAATATTATTGATTATTCAACCATGCACGTTCACTAGTTTTCGAACCCAGGCAAACAAACAAAACAAAATAAATAGGGTTTGGTCTCTGCTATACAGACAAGTTTGGGTGTCCCCGCCATCCATGCAGCAACAACATAATATGGTGTACATTTTAGGATTACTATTATAATATATCTTTAAAAATACATATAGTTAAAATACTAACACATGTTATAGTAAGCAGTTTAATCACATATCTCAAACCATCATATTATGTTTTCCATGTGTTAAAACATTACTGCCGCTATTTGAAATTGTTTAACAGATAACCTCAAGCTTGACCTCCCTTACCTGATGGTCAGGCCATAATGGAGAATGGGCCATTTTGAGCAAGACATACATATGTAAGAAGGTGAAAATATATACGACGGAATACCCATTTTTACTTTTTTCTTTTAAATATATTTATACAAACATATGATATACAAGAGTTACATTTTCATTATACAAATGTCCATTTTAAAGATAGAAATATTAAAGTGCCCTATATATCAATGAATTGTTGTTTCTAAAGTTACTTATGATGGCAATGGATTCAAATGTCATGTATTTTTTTACACAGAAAAAAGTTCAACAATTGTATATTTTTAACCGCAGGTAGTCATAATTTATTTTACAATAATTTTGGAATATCTCTATCTATCATTAGTCTAAATTAACCTTTAAATCGCTAAATTAAGTTAATTAACTCTTATTTATATTAGGAAGAAGACTATAATAAACCAAATTTATATGGACTGAATGAAATATTTTTAAATGAATGATTAAATTTTTTTTTATATTTTATTTTTATTATTTATTATAAATTCTTAATCACTTATTTTAAAATACCAAATTTACCTTAAAACAAAATCATGTAATAGTGTTCTGCTAAAAGCGGGAATTAAAGCATGATAGAGAGTGTGGTCCACGTGAATAAGAAGACTGAAGACCCATTGCTTTGATTATTTAAACAAAGAAAAAAAATATATTGTGGGTGAGTCAGTTTTATTAAAATATATTTGAAATTGAAAAGAATTATAAAAGGGGATGAATGAATTTGAAAACCAAATAAATACGAATACACACTCCCCTCAAAATTCAAAAACCCTCTCTCACTTCTCATTCTCAGCCACCATGGATAGTCTCCTCAGCATGAAGGATTTCGAATTAGAGCCCAAGAATCCCTCCCCCGAAGCCCTCCGCCGCTGGAGGTCCGCCGTTAGCTTCGTCAAGAACCGCCGCCGCCGGTTCCGCATGGTCGCCGACCTCGACAAACGCGACCAAGCTCAACAGATTAAGCAGGGCATCAAGGTTCACTCTTCATTCCTTCTACCTTTTTTATTTTTTAATTTTATTTTATGCCGTGAATAATTTCTGAGATCTCAGAACGCGTTAGCGCTATCTGAAATGAAATAAAAGTGAAAAAGAAAAGAAACTAAAAGTACTAAATATGAAGTTTTAAAGCTGGATTAAGAAGCTAAGGAAATAAAAGATACTTTTATATATAATCCTCTTTTGAGATTCCAACTTTCTATATAGTTATAGAATAATTTCAAAGGGAATCAGCGGTTTAATGCTAATATTGTAGTTCTCGTCTTCCTTATATGGAGCATATAATTAGGAGATAAAATTGTTGATATAATAATCACCTTTGTTAATTAAGCTTATTATTATCTGCAACTGCAAGTCCATATGTGGTTGTTTATGAAATGGAATCGAAAATTTAGTATGCACTCAAATCAGTCAGTAAAATCGGTCACTAATTTATGTTTAATTTATTTTTAATATATATTTTATATTTTGATATTATACTAATAAATAATTTTAATAGATAATTTTAGTGGTTGATTTTTTCAGGCAAATATAATGGTTGAACTAGATTATATCGGTAATGGAAAATGGTTTGGTTGTCGAGTTATCATTGTCCAAGGTGCATATACATTAGAGAAAAGTAAAATAATAATAATAATTAATAATGGTAACAGGGTTTTATTGGGAATGTCTGCAAATAGAAATCAGCGTCTATGCACTTGTGGTGTCTCTCCACTTTGCAATTTCCAATTCAATGGGTTTGTCCTTTTTGATATATTTTTTTTTTTTTTTTTGGTGTCGTGTCCTTTTTGATATTGATACAAAGATACCATACCATAGGGAAGGATACAGATTTTAATCAAAAATGAAAGAACAAATTAAATATATGAAATATGAAATCATAATAAAATTTTAAATATAAAATTGAGTAATTTGATAGAAATTGTTTAGGATTAATTGACTCATTTAAAATAATATAAATTTTTTTAAAAGTTACCTTATCCTATTCTATCCTATTGAAGTGCTATAATAAATACAAAAAAGTAAAGTAGATGTTAGTTTTTTTTTGTGTTTAGCTAATATGTGCGTGTTTTGAAGATGCATGTTAAGCAGCACCAAAAAAAAATGCATGTTAAAGTTATTATTAGTAAAAAAATTAATTAATAAAATATTTTTAATTAATAATCTTTAAAAGACACATTACTTAAACCCTTATATATATATATATATATATATATACCTTTGTAAACATTAGATAAGCTAAAGGGGGAGTAAATAGGTCAATAGGATGAGGTAGATTGATAAAGGGTGTTGATATTTTAAATGCAAATAGTGAAGCTCTGCCACTTACCTTTATTATCATCAAAGGGGTGAAGAATTTGGCGCATTTGTCACGTTGAATGGTGGTATGGCACCTTCACTTCACATTTCATTTCTGTTTCAGAGATGTGACCTCTCTTTAGTTTTCTTTCTTCTTTTTCTCTTGATCTGACCCTAAGAAATGAAGAAAAAACGTTGGTGCTCCCATCCTTCGGATTGGATTGACGGTTGATTATCCTTGAATTTCACTGTCTCCTTTTTGACATTATTAATTCTGATAAATATTATTAATGTTACAATTTTTTTATTAATAATTAATTCCAATCAATTTTGTATCGACATGGTAACATTTTCACAATGCTTTCTCCGTCAATGATCGGGTATGGTTTTGGTATAAATGTTTTGAAAAGTTAATTATTGTTGATTCAAAAGTTAAGCTTATATATATATTAGTTGTACGATTGTCTTCGGAGTTTAGAATGTTCTGAATTTGACTATTTTTACCTTTTTGAAATGTTCTCCTAATTTTGTTAGTTCCTTCTTCTTATTACTTAACTTTTTTTAAAAAAAATATTTAATAATTAATATAGCATATTTAAGTTATTAAATTAATGCAAGCTTTGGTCAAAGGAGATTTTTAAAAACTATAAAAATCAACTAATGTGTTCATTAATGTGAATGATAAGGAAATTTACTATTATTTATGATATAATAATGCAATTCATTTTAAGATTTAAAATTTTATAATTAGAAGTTAGTTAATACGTACTTAATTTAACTTGAAACTTCCTGGAAATTTCCCCAGCGAAAGTGAGATGATCACGATGTAGACAACTACAACAAATTTAATAGATATAGAAATAATGAATTATTTTATTGTCGTGTAGACGTGTAATATTGTTAGGTTTCTTTATTTTTATTTATTTTGATCGAAGTATTAATATCTAGATTTTATCATCAGAACTTTTAGATTATTTTATTAAACTAATAATTAACAATAAAATAATTGTTCTGTAAAAGTATCATTTATGAAAAATGTTAATTTAAGATATTATTTATGATTAGAAAAATGTAATTGTACTTCTGTTTTTTTATGTACTTGATATATAATCTAAAATTTCTCAGGTAACAACAGCCATACCCAGTTGAGAATGAGACAAAGTACTAATAGTGACTAGCAAGGAATAAGATGTGAAACCTGCCCTCTAAAAAAAAAAGCATTTTTAGTAACCATTGAAAATTTAGACGCGGTTTCATAGCAAGTGGCCCTTCTTTGTTGGTAATGACTAATGACTAATGATAATGATATCTATAACCCCCAAAAAAAGGACTTTGTACTAAATCGTACAAAAATCAATCAGATATCTTTGTTGTAATGTTGTGTGTGTGGTTTTTTCTTTTTTTTTATTCTTATCTTTATAAAAACGTGATGTGTTCTATGATTGACTTCATTTCTATTAAACATTTGCACAGAAAATATGAAAAATATTTAATAGTTATAATCAAATAGTTATAATTTATATTTATAAATATTAAATTAAATTAAATAACTTCATATTACAACTACATATCGATTCTATTTTCTTTTCACTATCATCAATAGCCATTAGTATTTTTGGGTTTTGATAATGTCCGGCAGTGGCAGTCATTCACGGAACGCTATTGCAACTAACATTGACTTGTCTTTTTGGTCTTGAATTGACCAAAGATTTCAAACATAGAGATTCTAAAGTTGGAGCAATAAAATTGCACATCAAAATTTTCTTGTTTTGCTTTATTTATTAGTATTTTATTTTTATAAAATATATGTTGAAGGAGAGATTCGAATTTTTGTTAGAGGAAAGGGACAAATACTATTAGCGAAAGAATTTTATATAAATTTATTAAAATATTGACATTTGCAAAGAAGTGAATATACATAAGACTATTCATTTGAAAAATTGCACCTTAGTTGACTATGCATATAAAAGTGGCGCCAACAGTTCTAATGCCGTTGATGATTTCTTCAAGAATGGCGTATGTTAGTTCAGAAAGTCTGCAGTTTCTGGTTTTAAGATAATGGATTCGGACAAGACTACACGCAAATGAAGGGCTTAGTGTTCAACTTTGAATTGAATCCCAATCCTTGTCCACACTTTTTTATACATAAAACCAAGGACTTATCTACAATAGCAGCCACAAACACATGTATTTTCAATTTTTAATTCAATTATATGTTAACAACGTATTAGAAAATTACCATTTTCTGGAAAATAACTACTTTCTAACACTCCCATCTTTCACGTGGGACTCAATGGTCCCCAGTTCATATTTTCTATTAATATATTGCCTTTTGAAATCTTTAGTTGATACTTTCACACACAACAATTTAGACCTCTCTTATAGTAAAACAGTAGACTAAAACAAATGGGAAAATGGAGGGGTTTAACTTTGGCCTGGGAATGTGGTTGTCGAGATGTCACTTGTGAGACAGATAGTCTGCATGCGTTTCTAGCAGTTCAGCTTCATTCTAAGTCGGAATATGCTGCTGATGTGGATTTAATTATGAAGATTCATGAGGTCCTTCAATGGAATTGGAGTGTAGAAGTGGTCCTTATCCAACGTATTGCGAACGTCGCTGCTGACTTCTTAGCCAAGAGTGCTGTTGAGAAGGGTATAGATTATGTAGAACTGCTGGAGCCGTTGAACGGCATGCATAATGTATTACAGGGTGTCCATCACTCTTCATCTCTGAAGAGTTAGCTGCTTTTCTTATTTTCTAGTCACCAAAAAAAAAAAATGGGAAAATGGTAAAGCAGAAATAGATATGATCAATGAAAGCAGGAGGAACAGAATAACTTGATATAAGATTTACCGTAATGCTATATGTACCTCCATACATCTTATTTACAATATGAAAAATGTAAACATCAACACATAAAAATTCACAAAACACATGAATACAACATACGATAGCATAGAAACAGTTACGTAAAGCATAAAAATAGTGTACTCAACACAAAAATTAAAATAGAAGAAGAAGACAAGGGGTGTATAGAGGTGTATCTACACCTAGATTAATTCTAAGACTTAAACCAAAACCTTCATGAAGGCATTTTCCTTAATGATATCAAAGTTCAACTTTTATGACATGATTTAGGGTAATGTATTCTATAGTGATAAGAGAGATATGGCTGCACATCTTTGAGTATATTGTGAATCTATTGTTAGCAATTTGGCTATATTATATCTGTATATTCTCTCCATCAGGAAAAAATTCGGATTGCTCTCTATGTTCAAAAGGCAGCATTGCAATTCATTGATGGTATGGTGCTCAAATTTGAAACGTTGTTGCTTTAGAGCTTATTGTTTCTCTTTATAGGCTTGGTTAGTTAATTTGGTTTTCTTGTGTAGCGGGTAGTCGAGTTGAATATAAGCTGCCAGAAGAGGCAAGACAAGCTGGTTTTGGCATTCATCCTGATGAAATCGCAGCTATTGTTCGTGGACATGATTATAAGAACTTGATGAATATTGGTGGAGTTGAAGCTATTACAAGGAAACTTGCAGTCTCAGCAGATGAAGGTATCAGTGAAGAGAGTATAGAATCCAGACAAACGGTTTATGGAGTCAACCGCTATACAGAGAAACCTTCTAGAAGCTTCCTGATGTTTGTGTGGGATGCACTTCAGGACCTAACTCTAATCATTCTTATAGTTTGTGCTATAGTTTCTATTGGTGTAGGGATTGCTACTGAAGGGTTTCCAAAAGGAACATATGATGGTGTAGGAATCATACTTAGTATTTTTTTGGTTGTCATTGTTACTGCTGTCAGTGACTACCAGCAATCCCTACAGTTCAGAGATTTAGACAAAGAGAAAAAGAAGATCTTTGTTCATGTCACCAGAGGTGGGAAAAGGCAGAAGATCTCAATATATGATATAGTAGTTGGTGACATTGTTCATTTGTCCACCGGTGATCAAGTTCCGGCTGATGGGCTGTATATATCAGGATACTTTTTACTTATAGACGAATCGAGTTTGTCAGGTGAGAGTGAACCTGTAAATGTGAATGAAGAAAAGCCTTTTCTTCTCTCAGGAACCAAAGTGCAGGATGGTCAGGGGAAGATGTTAGTTACGACGGTTGGCATGAGGACTGAATGGGGGAAATTGATGGAAACTCTAAATGAAGGTGGAGACGATGAGACACCATTGCAGGTGAAATTGAATGGAGTTGCTACAATTATTGGTAAAATTGGTTTAACTTTTGCATGCCTCACATTCGTGGTGCTGACAATCAGATTTCTTGTTGAGAAAGCAATTAATGGCGAGTTTTCAAGTTGGTCTTCCAATGATGCATTGAAGCTACTGGACTTCTTTGCTATTGCTGTAACCATAATAGTGGTTGCGGTTCCTGAAGGACTGCCATTGGCTGTGACACTGAGTCTTGCTTTCGCTATGAAAAAATTAATGAATGACAAGGCACTTGTGAGACACCTTTCTGCCTGTGAAACTATGGGTTCAAGTAGTTGCATTTGCACAGATAAGACAGGGACATTGACCACTAACCATATGGTAGTTAATAAAATATGGATATGCGAAAAGTCGACACAGATAAATGGCAACGAGAGTGCT
>JASCZI010272635.1:5573-27781 GCA_036250425.1 Stylosanthes scabra | reverse complement strand
TAGTGTAACCTTCTAAACTAGTGTTATTTGATCACTTGTTTTTACTTTTCTTGCTCAAATAACCTAAACTCAATGTACATGACACTGTGCCTAGTGAAACCTTGGCTAATATTTCCTAAGAAGCTGGTCCGATTCCGTCAAATGATTCGAAATTCGAGTAGAGGCGTAAACCCTGACCCGGGTGAGTTTTTGTCTTCCGTTTCTGACAGAGTTTTATTTTTCTACAGAGGTTTTGTTTTGTCTCAAAACATCATTATATGAGTCGGCTTTAAGGTTCGATCCAGTCTTGAAGTTACTGTAGTAAATCTGAGCCAAAACGGTCGATTACGAGGTTTCGCGACTACATTCGATTTTAAACTCCGGTTTACTCCATTGAACTGGTCAATGGTCCAAACAAACCACATGATCAACCGGTCAACCCATTCAACCACCCAAGGTTTGTCCACATGGGTCAACTTTGGTCAATGATCAACATCGGTCAACGGTCAAAGTCAAAAAGTCAACGATCAACTATAAAGAAAATACTAAATAATCAGAAGAACTACAGAGATCAACATGCAGGGTGTTACACCCGCCCTGGGGATTGGGTTTGTTATTTGAACCTGGATCACCCCACCGTCCCGAATTGGCTTTGGGTGAATGAGGTGATGTTCACTGAGTTCGGGGTTAGGGCGCCCTTTACCGACTTTTAGCAGAGGTTGCTGAATCGGGCTTCTGTCGCTCCCTCTCAATTGCATCCGAATACGTGGTCGGCAATTCGGTGTTTTGAGTTGGTGACCGACTCTCTGAGGCTTCCCCAAGATCCTGAAATCTTTTTGTACTTGTTCACCCTCTTTTCTCCCAACACCGAGGGTAAAACGAAGAAGGGGTATATGTCAGTTCGTCCTGGGAAACATCGGAAGATCTTCGGCTTGTACGAAGATTCTTTTCATGACTTCAAAGGACGTTTCTTCAAGATTTTCCCCGTCGGCGAGCATCGTCCCTTTTGGCTGAGTTTGGAGGGCCAGGGGCGGTTTCCGCCGTATTGGAGTCGGGATGCCGGAATGGACTACGTTCCGGTTACCTATAAGGGTCTTAATGCCGACCAAAAGGATATCGCGGATATCCTTGTTAAGTTATTTTCCGAGCGGAACTTGAAACCCAAGACCGTTTTGAGCAATCCCTCGGAAGCTCGTGAGGCCATTGGTATATGCTTTATACATTTCCTTTAGTTCTCTTTACCGTATTCTTCATTTCGTTTTACCTCTGTTTGATTATATTTTCCTTTCTTTTTTGTAGCTGATATGGCCGGGAAAGAGGTTACCCTGGAGCGTCTCCGTCGGTTGATCCGTCCCGATTCGTCTCAGAATGTGCCGGCCGTTTCTGCTCCCGCCCCTAGTCCTTCGAAGACTCCCGTCGAACCTCAACCTATTTCGGCGGGTGGTAATGCTGTTCTCCTCGAGGGGGGTGGTTCGAGCAATGTTGGCGGCGCGGATGGGCCGGTTCACGAGGTCTCCTCCCCTGTTTTGGACGAGACTCTCCCATCTCCCCCATCTTCACCTCCGGTTCGCCTTGGAAAGCGCCCTGCCGACGATACTACTGCTGAACCCAAGAGGGCCCGAGTTTCCGAGGGAACGAATCGAGAGTTTTGTTCGATGGATCGTTCCTTCGATGCATCCGGCTTTATTGCCTCCAACCTTTTGGGTCCCCGAGCTCAGGAAGTTTTGAAGGATTACGATCCGATGGAAAGTATCCGGTGGGCTGAATGGGCCTCTCTTCGTGCTGCCACCATTATGAAGTCAATTGAGCCCCGATTGTTGGCCGTCGACTAGTGGGAAGGTCGGTGTGTGAAGCTCAATGGTGACTTGAAGGCCCTGAATCTTCAAAGGATTGAGGCCGAGAAGGAAAAGTTGGTGGCCGAGCAGGCGAGAGCGAGGGTTGAGGGTGACCTGCAATCTTTATCGGGGAAGCTGGAGGCTCTGGAGAGGGAAAAGGCGCAGGAGGCGGAACGCCGGAAGGATCGAGAGGCTGAATTGGAGATGGAGATTCAGGGGCTTCGGAAGTCGATTTCCGAAGAGAAGGCTCGTGCCGATAAGGCGGAAGCTTCTTTGGCCGAGTCAGAGAGAAGTCATGAGGAGGTCGTTAGGATGGCCGAGGATTCTGTGGCGGCGACCGAACGAGCTCTGAAGGACCAAATCTCTTTGCTACTTCCGGAGTTCGACGTTTCCCAGCTAGGAGCTTACAAGGTCATAGTTGATGGGGAGATTGTGGATCTTCCCGAGTATTTTAGTTTTTACTTGCATTGTTTTTGAACAATTTTACCTTTTAATGATCCGTCGTGCCTTTGACTGGGGCGGATCTTTTGTTTTGAGACTTATGAGGTTGGTTCCGTCGTGCCGTGCTTTCTCCGGGTCGGAATCAATCTTTAATGTTAACGAAATTTTGGCTAAGTCTTTGAAACTTTTGTTTTGTTCCTATCTTTAGCCGTTTTTTGAAATTATATGTGTTTGCTCTTTGTCACGACTTAATTTGATTCAAGCTTTTGATTTTTGACTCGTTTAAAGAATCATATCTTGTAGCTTTTTATCTCTTGTGACTTAGAAATATTGTGTTCTCTTTTTGTGAGTGGTTCTAGTACGGGTTTTAGCCGCATGTTCTAGGAACCGAATTCGTTTGTATTACTTGGTCTAAGTTTTGTCTCTTAGCCGTTTTGGTTTAGTTGGGAGTGATCAGTTCCCGACCTTGTGATTTACCATCGTTACTTTCGAATTGGAATCGTAAAGTCGGATTGGTAAAGTTTAGTGCGTAACTTTAAACCATAGAGTGAGGTTTTGAGTTGGTTTTGTGGGACCGTGTATGGCAGATTAAACCGAAATGCCGTAAACATAGGTAAGAAAAGAAATTCAAAACTAAGGGCCTTATTAAAACCTTCCGACCTCCCGGTGTAGGATACCTCGGATAGGAAAAAGAGTACCCGACTTCATTGAATTTGAGAAGAAAGTAACACAAGAATGACAATTGAAACTGTCCTAAGATTAAGAATGTAATTATACTTAAGTGAAAAATAGAAATTTGGGGGTTTAGGGGTAAAACCGTCGGAGGTTGGCAGCATTCCAGCTTCTCGGGATTTCGTTCCCGTTAAGTCGTTCCAGCTTGTAGGCCCTTTTCCCTAAGTCCGTTGTTACGCGGTATGTTGTTCCGACGTAGGACTAGGTCGCCGACTTCAAAGTGCCTTTTAACCGTCCCTTTGTTATACCTGATGCTCATCCTCTGTTTGAGGGCTAATTCGGCCAAGTGAGCTTCATTTCGGACTTCATCTATCAGATTTCTTTCTGCTGTGGTGTCTTCCGGGCCGAGAAACATCCGGGGACTGGGCTCGCCGATCTCTACGGGAATGATGGCCTCTATTCCGTATGTGAGTCGGAACGGCGTCTCTCCCATAGAGGACTGAGGAGTTGTCCGATAAGACCATAAGATGGAGGCTAGTTCCTCTGCCCAAAGACCTTTGGCGTCGTCAAGCCGTTTCTTTAATCCTTTCACTAGGATTTTGTTTGTGGCTTCCACCTGGCCGTTTGCTTGAGGATGTTCAACCGAGCAGAAGCGTTGGTTGATCCCGAATTCTGCAGCTGATTCTTTGAACTTGCGGTCTGCGAATTGGGTTCCATTATCCGTGATGAGGATTGATGGTATCCCAAAACTGGTGATGATTTGCCTCCATATGAATTTCCAACATCGTACCGCTGTTATGGTGGCCAAGGGTTCGGCTTCGATCCACTTGGTGTAGTAGTCGATGGCGACGATTAGGTACTTCAGTTGGCTAGGCGCCACCGGGAAAGGCCCAACTAGGTCAACTCCCTAGGTGCCGAAAGGCCGATCTCCCGAGATAGGAGTCATTTTTTCGGGGGGTGCTTGGTGGAAGTCAGCATGGACTTGGCATTTTACATATGTTTGTACGAAGTCTAAGGCGTCCTTTAGCATATTCGGCCAATAGTATCCGGCTCGAATGAGTTTCCGAGCTAAGGATTTCCCTCCGATGTGGTGGCCACAACAGCCTTCATGGACCTCCCTCAAGGTGTATTCCGCTTGGGCTGGATTCAAGCATTTCATCAATGCCATATCTATGCCTCTTTTGTATAGCTATCCCGAGATGATGACGAATTTGGCGGCTTCTCTACTGATTCTCTTAGCTTCTTTGGGATCTGCCGGCAAGTCTCCTTTCTCGAGATAACTTTGGATTGGGGTCATCCAAGTCGTGATCTCGGATATCGGGAAGCAATCCACTTCCGATGTCGATATCGAGGGTTCCCTCATCGTTCCTTGCGAGTCGGTACAGATTTTGAGGGCCTTTGCTCCGATTTCTTGGGCTAGGGCTAGCCCGGCTAGCAAAGCCTTATATTCAGCTTGGTTATTGGAGGTCGGGAATTCATATCGGATGGATTGTTCGATCATGATTCTCTCTGGGCTTTCAAGGATGATTCCGGCTCCTCCCGACTTCTGGGTGGATGATCCGTCAACATGTAGTTTCCAGTTTTGACATTCGTCTTTTGGGTTTTTCGTCGTGGCCATCTCTGCTAGGAAGTCGGACATCGCTTGTGCTTTGATTGCCATTCTAAGTCGGAATTGGATGTCGAATTGGGATAGTTCGACTGCCCAATTAAGCATCCGACCTACAAGGTCTGGTTTCTAGAGGATACTTCGGATTGCTTGGTCTGTCCTTACGACTATAACATGGCTCTGGAAGTATTGTCGTAAGTGCCTGGCCGTGAGGAGGAGAGCAAAAGCTAGCTTCTCTATCTTGGTGTATCTCAATTCGGCTTCATGTAGGACCCAACTTATGAAATACACCGGCAGTTGTCCTCCCGACTCATCTTCTCGCACTAATGCCGCTGCGATGGACTCGTCGGTGATAGAGAGGTAGAGGTATAGGGGTTCTCCTTCTGCAGGCTTTGACAGGATCGGAGGTTCTGCGAGGAGAGACTTAAATTTATTGAACGCTTCTTCGCACTCCGAGGTCCATTCAAAGTTGATTCCCTTTTTCATCAATTTGAAGAAGGGAAGTGCATTTTTGGCCGAGGCTCCGAGGAAATGAGATAGTGCAGTTAGCTTACCGTTCAGCCGTTGGACTTCTTTTAGATTGGAAGGGCTTGGTAATTGCAGGATGGTGTCACACCTCTCTGGATTTGCCTCCACTCCCCTTTGGGTGATCATGAATCCTAGGAACTTGCCAGCTTCCATTCCGAATGTGCACTTCATAGGGTTAAGATGCATCTTGTACTTGCGCAAGGAATTGAAAACTTCTTTAAGGTCGGATAACAGGTCTGCAGGGTCTTCCGTTTTTACCAACATATCGTCGATATAAACTTCAATCTTGCGGCCGATTATATCTTTAAAGATCTTTGTTACCAAGCGTTGGTAAGTTGCTCCAGCATTCTTGAGGCCAAAAGGCACGGCCGTATAGCAATAGGTCCCATCTGGGGTTATGAAAGCTGTTTTCTCTTCATCAGGCTTGTGCATTGGGATTTGGTTATATCCGGAATAAGCATCCATGAAGGAAAGATACTGGTAGCCGGATGAGGCATCTACCAGCCCATAAATGTTGGGTAGTGGGAAGGCGTCTTTTGGGCATGCCTTGTTCAAGTCGGAGTAATCGATGCACATTCTCCACTTCCCGTTGGCCTTTTTCAAAAGGACGACGTTGGCGAGCCAAGTGGAATAAGGTAATTCCCTGATAAATCCTGCTTCGAGGAGAGCTTTGGTTTGCTTTTTGACCTCGAGGGCCCTTTCGTCGGACATACACCTTTTTCTCTGAGCCACAGGTCGGTGATTCGGGTTGACGGCGAGGGAGTGCGACATAACCGACGGGTCAATTCCTGGCATATCTGTCGGAGTGAAGGCGAATAAGTCGCCGTTTTCTTTGAGGAATTGGGAGAGTTTATGTTTGAGTTCGTATGGTAGGTTCCGATTTAGGAACGTATGACATTCCAAGGAATCTCCGATTTGAACTTTTTCCATGTCACCATCGGGTTTAGGTCGGGGTTGCTCTTCGACTCGGGCGTCTAAGTCGGCTAGGAAGATCCCGGTGGCTTCCTGAGATTGCTTCCGTAGGGTTAGGTTTCCATTACAGCATTTCTTGGCTGCCTCTTGATCACCAAAGATGGTTCCAACTTCTCCGGATTCAGCTTCATACTTTATTACCAGGAACTTAGTTAGAACTGCTCCTCCTAAGTCGTTGATAGTTTTACGACCCAAAATAACGTTATAAGCCGTTGAGTCCTGCAAGACGACGAACTCGGCCATAATGGTTTTCCTGGTTTTTCCGGAGCCTATAGTCATCGGGAGGTCAATGCTTCCGTCTGGTTTGATGAAGTTATCACCGAGTCCCATGACTCCGGGTTGGTGGGTTTTCAAGTTTGTGTTCTTGAATCCGAGGCCGTCGAAGGCGTTCCGGAACATGATCGAATCTGCGCCGATATCTACTATGATTCTATGAACCAAACCTGGGCCGAGTCTGGCCGAGATCACCATCGGCGCATCGAAATCTGCCAGGCCGTGGATAAAGTCTTCTTTTCTGAAAGTGATCGTCGGAAATGGTGGAGGGGGAATCTGCATAGTTGCCATGATTTTCAGGTCCTTTTTGAGGGCCGACTTAGATTTCTTCGGGGCGCTTGAACCAGTGATCACGGTGATTTCCATGATCGGTTCGTCGTCGTCCCTTCGGAATCTGGGGTTCCTAGATTCCGACTTCGGGGATCGCTCTCTGTCGGAGGTCCTTGGTTCCCGAATGATCTGTACGAACTCATTCAACTTGCCGTCTCTGATGGCTTGTTCAATGGCGTCCCTGAGGTCGTAATAGTCCTGTGTCTTATGTCCGTAGCCTTGGTGGTAGTCACAATACAGGGATCTGTTCTTTGCATTTTGGGTCATTCCCTTCAATGGTCTGGCTTTGGGGAGGACGCCCTTTTCTGAGACTTAATGGTAAATCTCCGTGATGGAGGCTACTAATGGGGTGTAATTATCAAACTTTTGTCTCGGTGGCTTCGGGCTGCCCCGAGTGTCGTTATCTCGGTGGTTATTCCTGGGGTGGGTTGCTTGTCCCGGGCCTCGGGGAGCCGTATGAGTTTGGGTGTTCTTTGTGACAGCTACCACCCGATTAACCTCTTCTCGGTGTATGAACTCTTTGGAGATAACTTGCATCTCTTTCCGAGTCCACACCAGCTTAGTCGTTAACTGCTTTCTGAACTCATCATTGGCAAGGTCGTTTGTGAGGCATAAGTTGGCTACTCCGTCGACCAGTCCGTCGATAGTTTTACATTCGGCGTTGAAGCGCTCAATGTATTTTCTGGTGGTCTCGTTGGGTTTTTGGACGACGGCTAGGAGGTTGATGGGGTGCTTGGTGTTGTCGATGCTTGTGGTGAATTCGTTTAGGAATAGTTCTCTTATTTCGGAGTAGCTCGAGATGGAGCCCGTTGGGAGAGATGTGAACCATTGACTAGCTAAACTGGTTAGAGTGGTCGGGAAGGCCCGACATTTGACTGCATCAACTGCACCATCGCAGATCATCCGGTGCTCGAAGTCATTAAGGTGGATATGAGGATCGGAGGATCCGTCGTATTTCATATCAGTCGGTTTGACAAAGTGCTTGGGGATTGGATTTTCAGAATCCGACTTGAGAATGGAGTGTGTCCGTCAATGGGCGGGGTAGCACTCCGATCTTTGGTTCTTTTGTATCGCCTGTAGGTCCTCCGTCGTGGGTTGCGATCCCTTCCCGAGGAGGAGTCATTGTCGCTCGAACTGTTGTGGTGTCGTCTCCTCCTGGGAGGGGTTAGGGGTCGCTGAGTCCTCCTGACTTGTGGGGGGGATTGGGCTCATTGGGTCCTTCTGGGCAGGGAGCGAGACTTGGAACGTGAACGCCGCCTGGGCGAGGTCTGGCCCCGTGGCTGAGGGTTCCTGGTGTTGGATCGAAGTTCAGCGTTCTCCTTCCTCAGTTCCCGAACTTCCAACTCCATCGCTTGCATGCGATGTCTTAGTTCCTAAGCAATTTGGGACTCATCCGAGCCCGTTCCACCGAAGGGTCGTTGGGTTGGTCCGCCCGGTCCAATCCGATCGAAGGCACTTTGTCTGTTGCCTTGGGTTGGGTTCCGAGGGGGCGGCTGCCCGTTTTGGATTCCCCCTGAATCCGTGTTAACGTTGCCGCTTCCAGTGGCTTCATTAGCTGTGGCGTTGAGGTCTAAGGCTTGTTGCTGCTGTTGGTTTTGACGTTGATCGTCGCCGGAGTGGTCGGTGTAAACCACGCCTTCTACGTCTTGATCGGCCATTGTTAGTCACGTTGAGGTAGTCCCCACAGACGGCGCCAATGTACGGAATGTACCTTCGAAGGGTTTGGGACTACCGGCGTAACCGATGGTGCCAAGACGGAAGGTTGGAGGTTTATGTGAAAGGTGGGTGTGTGCTAGCAGAGCTTTGCCAAATAAGGATTTGGGAGTTCTCCTAACGCATGCAATGTGGTAGGGTTTAGAAGACGTACCTGAGAGAGGAGTGGATCCTCTCCTTATATACCCGTAATGATCCGTGTTATTTAGGGAACAAATCTGTAAGGAATCGTCACGAATATGGCCTGATTCCGTACAGATCTATTGAGATTGCGGGGGATAAATCCGTATGGGATCATCCTTAATTGTGCCTCGATCCTCTACGGACTTATTGAGTGAGATGTTGGGCCACATGAAGTTGGGCCGGTTTTATTGAATGAGGGGTTCGATATGTATATCGTTAAAGGATTTGGGCCGTCCAGACCCAATATCCGGAACATATTGAATTTGATTATATTATAATTGTATTTATTTTTTAAAAAATTATTAAAATTTAATCTCCACATAAATATTCACCGTATCCACATTTCTCGCAAAAATAATTAAACGGAAACTCATGATCGAAATGAAACGAAAACATGTGCAATATTGTAAACGAGAATAGAGCGGAAAAGGGTTCCATGGATCCCATTGCCATCCTATAGATGAAATATATATTTTTATTATGTACTTTCATTCTTTGTATTGAAATTTGAAACACATTAATCAAAAGTGATATTTAGAGTTAACAAAAAAAAATGATATTTAGAGAGTAATTATATATAGATTGTGTTTTTGGTAAATACATGACAAATTAAATGATAACAACTTAACAATTGAAGTATATATTATTAAAATTAATATTTATTTAAGAGTATAAACTCGGTGAATTAAGAATTTAACATTTTTTACTGTGAATTAAGTTGTGGCTAAATAATTTTTATGCTCCCATTAATGATTGAGATTTTGTTTTTATTGTTTTTTTTTTAAAGGTGGGAAGTTGAATTAAGGTTTAGAACCGAGAAACTTTGACTTTTTTTTTAGAGACATAACTCCATCTCCACACGCATCAATAGTTATAATAAAAGTACTTATATGATATAACTATTAACTAATAATAAATCAATAATTTTAAAAAAATAAGTGGTTTTGCCAATGAAAATTTATTTTTGTATTAAATAAAGTTTTATTTGACATTAAAATAAAACTTTATTTATGTACAATATTTTATATTATTTAACACCAAAATAATATTTTATTTAATATAAAAATAAATTATTTAATTAAATTTAATTAGTCAAAACCATAACACTATTCATAATAAATTAAGACTTAAATTATGGCAATATATAAACAAATAAGAATTAACCAATCAAATAAGTGAACATCTACCTGCCAAACTGCCATCAAGTTTACTGATGGTTCAAAAATCAAATCCAGTAAAGCCCAAGTGTATTATCTTGTAGCCTCTAATTCCATGTACTCACTATATATTATTATTAATTTATTATTATATGTTGCGCAATATATATGCATTGGTCGATTCACTAAGAAAAACATAATGATAATATCACTAATTTGAAAGAAAAGTTATATATATATATATATATATATATATATATATAGTGCTATTAGAAAATCATGGCATCACTTCAAAGTCAGAAAATCATTAAATCTATGAAAATAGTATATTATTAACACGTTTCAGTTTCCAAAAAAATGGAGTGGTAATATAAATGGCCCACACTTTGCTTGTATCTTAGTGCATGTATACAATACATGCAAATCCTACAGTTGAAAAAGAGATGAAGAATTTGCTGTCACAATTTCCTTCAAGACTTAAAGAAGCCACAAATAAGGGTTAAATATACTAGCTAGATGTGCATATGTTTGCTTCAAAGCATTTCTTGCACTCTCATCAGTTTTAAGAAATTTCTAGAAACAAATACAACTAGATAGGTTTATGGTAATAAGAAAGATAGAGTGCAATTCAGAATTGACGCATTGACTTGTTTTTTAATGATTCAATCAGGTTATTAATTATTTTATGCATAAATATTCTTAAAAAAAAACAAATAGATAAATAATTTAATTTTAATATATTGATCATGTAAAATGTTTTAGAATAATGCTATTTGAATAAGTAATTTTGGTTAATTTAGTTCAACCAAATAATTTATTTTTATGCTAAATAGAATATTATTTCGATGTCAAATAGTATAAAAAAATGTACATAAATAAAATTCTATTTGGGACATCGAAATAGTCTTTTATTTAGTATAAAAATAAATGACTTGGTTGGCAAAAACCACTCATCATATATCAAAATTAAGTTTACATATAAAATAGTATAAAATGTTCTTGATTAAATATTAACAATTATCTTGGTTATCAAATCACCACTAACTTAATTCAAATAAAGTCCAAACCTTTATGAAGCAAAAATGGAAGTTATGTCCTAAACTCCAAGGTTGGCACTCTATTATTGCTTATTAACTTGGCCAAATAGAAAAGTGCAACTTAATTAAACCATTTTGAGTTTATTATCCCATTTAGAGAAAACTGCTTCATAATCATCACTAAATAATAAAAGTTGCATGTTAATGGACTTATAATAGTCTGTTATTCAAGTGAAAATACACATGCCAAATCACTTCTAAAATTAGTTAATACACATATTTCAGCAATCATCAAACCAAAGAGAGGAAGCTTATATGGAAATTTGGCAAATAATGACACTACATCAAAGAATAATGCAGCAAAACATGGCAAGATGCCTGCCATGCATTTAGGGCAAGTGGAAAAACATTACTATTTTCAATTTCATAATGGCTAATATTCATAGTAGTCTTTATACACCAATTTGATTTCCATTCCATTTTTCCCATATAAGGATATTTCTGGTAATTACATTCTAACTTCTAAGTTTGTGTTTGTTTTGCTAGTGGAGTTGATCAACATTTCATTGAATTAAAGAATCTTTTCATTTTCATTTCTCATTAAGTAAGTATTTAAGTTTATAAGTTTGTCTTAATCTTGATGAGATCATCGAAATTACTCTCATAAACTTTAATTAATAACATAGAAAATAGTCTTTAAACCTAGCTATAGTGTATTACTTGGCAGTGTTGTAATAAGAACAAAATAGAGACCCCTGTTTCTGCGGATTATTTGAACCTTCAGACTTATATTTACCCGATTACTACCCTTTAATTTTACAAGCTTCATAGATACAAAGCTACAAGGATAACAATTTACTATAATTATCTCACATTAATTAAATAACGAGTTCAATGAAGAGACCAAAGTGTTTCATCCTGTCTAAATAATTTACACACATAAAAAATAAAAAAAATGATAATAAAAAATAAAAAATGTCGCACTCAAAATTCAAATAGTATAAATGACGTATGGTATGAGTATACACTAGAAAGTCCATTTATGGCTACTTTCATTAAGAGCCTGCCGATTGACCACACATTAACAAATGAATGTTAATGACCCCAAAATAAATAAATAAATAAATGTTGACTTAGTCATTGTCTTAAATTTCATCTTGTCCATTTCTATTAGAGCGTGTGATATTTTTTTTGGGTGCCAAAAAAAAAAATAAATCAAGGAATGGGAAGAACAGGACATCATATTCTTATATGATAAAGTGGTCTTTTCACCCTTTTGTTCTTTAATCATGTAAAGGCAAGTTGGCTTATTGTGCCTTTGGTGCATTCTTATCCCATTGCAACTTGACAAACTGGATTCCTAAACCCAACTACTTTACCCTCGGAGCCATTGAGAGTTGAGTTTCCCACTAGTTATCAATAATTCATGAATATACCACCAAAAAAAAAATGAAATAAAGAAATAAAACAAGCCAAGATTGATTTTAAACAGTTTTTATTATCAAATTGCATATCTTCACACCAGAAACGTGACACAAGGAACAGTTTAACTAAGCAACACAATAGTTTTTTCAAGATGACAGAAGAGAGGGAGCAACAAGTTATTAAGTTTCATTTTCATCGTATCTGGAAATGTTTGTAAGCTCCATTATTATTCTCTTGGATAGGAATCTGAATTCTGCTGCTCCTATCATCCCCAAAGCCAGTGTCCTTCTTCAACTGATGAGGACTTATCCCTTTGCGGCTTGAGCCTTCTGCCTGAGATTCAGAGTTCTTTCGTCGCCGTTCGTTGTGTCCGGCCAAACGCCTCCGGCAACTTCTTTTTGTCTCATCAAATTCACCTAACTCATGGAACCTGCACCGCAATTGTTAGTTTACATACATCAACCACACAAAAAAAAAAGTATTAGCAAATGGTCCAATTCATGACTTTACTGTATTAGCCAATTATGAGTCTTTGGATTAATAAAGAACAAAGAAAGGTAATAGTATACAAAAATGTTAGATATTTTTCGAGTATCTGACTTGTATTTAAATCAATATTATTTGTTTCAAGCGTTGGTTCTCTAACATTTTCCAAACAATAAACAGTAGCACTAAATATTCCACCACTCTGATATCAGATTCAAGTTTCAAAACACGAAATGGATTATGGACCCACGCACAATATAATTTTTTTTTTATTATTAGCACAAGTAATACGAGCTTGATTAGAAACATAGCAAATCAGTTTTAAATTAGCACTGTCAGATTAATATTATTATATAGTACTTGTTAAAATGGAGGGTTAAATCGTAGATTGTTAGAAAATAGAGCAAAATAAGGGAGAGCTCAAATCCGTGAGGAATTAGTCATTGATCTATCGAGTTGGGAAATACCGTAGCTAAACAGAAGAGAAAGAAAAGAGGAAGGAATTCACCTGCTACATTGCTGACAGAAGCGTTGTCTAATGCCGGAAACAAGAACGACCTGAGCCTTGGCATGATACTCACAGACCTTGTGCCTCCTATGGTACTGCCTTGCCTCCTCAAGATCCGCCTTGCAATTCTCAGCCTGACAACACCGCATGCCACCACCGGAACCTTTCTTATTATTCCCGCCAACACATGTCACCACCACCACTTCTTTCTTCTTCTTATTCTTATTATTATTATCTTCATCATCCGGCATGGCCTCCCTCTTCACCACTTGCGGCGCGTTGTTGTCCATCACAGAGATATGAAGAAAGTGAGGTTGAAGCAGTGAAGAAGTAGTGGATGATGAGTTATTAGTAATGATGAGTGAGTGAGGACCACAAAAACTGCTTCATTTTTTTTCTTGTAACTTTGTGTTATGGTGGTGGTGGTACTACATGAAACTGAATTGCAAGAAGGACGCTCTGTCCTTCCAAATTCAATAATCAACCAACTGTTCCTGTCCTTTTGTTACTATTACGATCATCCTCATAAATTCCACTCTCAGAACTTCAGATAAATCATATTTTTAAATTTTCTCATTCTATAATTTTAGGATGAATTGTAACCGTCCGATGAAATCTATGAATGGAGAATGAAGGAGTTTGAAGTTGTGACTTGTGAGATTCTGGAAAAGTGGTAGGACCTTAGAAAGGAAAAGCTGAACCGTACGTGGAACTAAATTTATTTAGCTCCTCCATATGCAAAGTAATGGGTTAATTATTATTAATTTTCATACATGGCATGTGAATTTTGTTAACTTAATTTTTTTTGGTGACACTTTGTTAACTTAATTTAAGACAGATTAACTATTTTATCAAATTTTTTATTTTAGAAGATTTTGATTATTTATAATTATAATTACAAAAAAAATACCAAATTAATAATCTATATAAAACATATATTATAATATAAAATACACATATATAATGGTTGATTTTTGATATTCAAATGATATTTTTGTTTATTTTTCATTCTATTTCAACAACGTAGATCAGTTTAATGTTAAATTTTATTTTATTTTTATTAATTTTAATTCTAAAATTAAAGAGCTATTAAAGCATAGAAAAATTTATGCATGTAAATGTGGATGGGTTCATATATATGTGGTTCTTTCAGATAGATTAGTTTCCTATATATATATATATATATATATATATATAAAAACAAAAATTATAAAAGAACTAAGATAACCAGTCATCAAAATATGTTTGGAGGACGAATCAACGATTTGAGTTTCACCCTTTATATAGAAGACTCTGTGTAACGTGAACCTGATTCATGATGAATTAGGTGAAATATTTTCAAATGAATGGTTAAATTTTTTTTATATTTTATTTTTATTATTCATTGTAAAATTACAACCACTCATTTAAAAATATATTACTTAATCCATCATGAACTTGGTTCATTGTAAACTTCTCTTAAATAGAAAACTCCTCTCATGTATTATGTATACTCAAGCATTGGAGACAGTATTTGTCGTGTACAATTTTTTTTTAAAAATAAGGTATATATATACGTAGGTTTGTAACCGTATGATATGATATCATGCACTCAAAAAATTTTGGCGTTACATGGAGCTAGTGCTAGTCTACTTGGGTGTGTCCTAGGTAGTCATTCTTCCCTGCTCCTGAACCAACAGTTTTTTCTTCGTTTTGGATGTATCTTAACCTTAGATTGTGGAATAACATGATCTAAGGTGGCCTTTGATTTTGGAAGAATAAATAAAAACTTAAAAACTCTTGGTAATTGGTATTGGTCCAGTAGCATGTTGCAACGTCTGGGAGAGTAGATTGATTCTGTCATTTCATTTGGTGCCAACAACAACGACATGCCTTTTGCCCTCTCGCCACGTCGCGTAACTACCTTTCCCCTTTTAAACACTCTTGTACTACTCTAGATCCATACCTATCAACCTATTTCCTCATTATTATTATGGGATCGCTACAATTTTTTTACCTTGTTAATAAATCTATAAACACAATTTTAAGGAATTTCATATTTTATATACGGTATTCACCCGGTAAAGAACTCATTTGCCACGGATTAAAATTCTGCTTAAGAGTTTGTCGCTGTTATTCGAATTGTTACATGCAAGTTGACAAAATAAATTAAAAGAAATTAAGATGGGTCCGAATGGATGATGAACCCAATATATCTGTAGAGGACTTTTATGCTTTTTGGGTTTTGTTTATTTTGGGCCATCCTCTTTGGGTTTCATTTCATTTCCCTGGACAATTGGCGTAGTATAATTTCGTTTGGGCCAGTGGCCCGTTATAATACCAAAAAATAAAAAAATCTAAAGAAAGAAATGAAAGAAACTAGAGTTCTAGCCTCTAGGCTGAAGAAATAATTGACATTAAGTAATTGTCTTTTTTCTGGTCAACAAAGTAAGTAATCATCAATTCTAGACTATATATTTTTTTGTCAATTAAATTAGACAATTAAAAAAAAAGCCGTATAGGTGTCAGCTGAAGATTAAATTAAAGTGCAGTTTGGTCTTCGAAGTTTCGTGAACGGCCTAAACTTTAGGTGGCGGACATATCGGAGAAAAGGTAAAAAGAAAGGGGCAAAACTGTCATCAAAATAACACCCTTACGTGGCTGGTTCCGGTGCTGTGCGGGTTCTCCCAATTTTATACACTCAGTCATTGAGTCACAACTGGTTCGAGTCCCTTCCAAGTTCTGAACTGTTTTCAACTAGAACTTCTTCCATTTTCCTTGTATTCTGTAAATCAAGTACCAGATTCTGTTACTCAACCTTACTATATGTTTTTTAATATTATTTTGCGTTGCTTCTTTTCATGATTTTATTTCCCGCGTTAATTTGTTACTACTTATTAGTTCGTTACATAGCTAGCTAGCTAGCTAGTGATTTGATTAATTAATTTTTTATAGTAGGATCCTAACTTTGATTTGTAGTAGCAAAATCAGAAACTAAAAATTCATCATGCTAGATCCATCAAGTTACTCTGAATTTATGTATATGATATATGCATAAGCATTAACAGAAATCATGAATTTGAAAACAGTCATTATCATTATTTGAATTTGTTGTATGAGTTGTGACTTGAATTGTTGGTAATGGTAGGTAACGGTATAAACAGAAATCATGGAGGATCGGCCTTATATGATGCAGCATCCATCAATGTCACAGAAGCTAGGCGGGGATTCTTTTATTATGTCCAAGTTTGCCACTGGATGTTTCCCGGGAAACTCTTCCACCACTGGTAGTTACTACTTCAATGGCTTGAAGGCTGTGGCCCCGGTGGTGTCTCCGGTCACGGCTTACTCTCCGGCGGAGAAAGGAGGAGCTACAAGTTCTTTCATAGTGGATTTTCTTATGGGAGGAGTGTCTGCTGCCGTGTCTAAGACAGCGGCAGCGCCGATCGAAAGAGTTAAGTTGCTAATTCAGAACCAGGATGAGATGATCAAGAGCGGTAGATTGTCTCATCCGTACAAGGGAATTGGTGATTGTTTTGCTAGAACTATTAAGGACGAAGGGCTGATTTCACTTTGGAGAGGAAACACTGCTAATGTTATCAGATACTTCCCTACTCAGGTTCTTTTTTAATTTCTTATTTCTTGTTATGATGTTATTCCATTTCGTTTAATTTTGATGCACTTATATGTCTATATAAAACTTTTTTACACCGATCCTGTATGGATATTAAATTTATTTTTATAACTCATACTTGTATTGTTTAATTTCTCTGCAGGCTTTGAACTTTGCTTTCAAGGATTATTTCAAGAAGCTCTTCAACTTCAAGAAAGAAAGAGATGGGTACTGGAAATGGTTTGCCGGGAACTTGGCATCGGGTGGGGCTGCCGGAGCTTCATCCCTCTTGTTTGTCTATTCTTTGGACTTTGCCAGAACCCGTTTGGCCAATGATGCTAAGGCTGCTAAGCAGGGTGGTCAAAGGCAGTTCAATGGCTTGGTTGATGTCTACACCAAAACCATTAAATCCGACGGTATCACCGGCCTTTACCGCGGATTCACCATCTCCTGTGTCGGGATTGTTGTGTACCGTGGTCTCTATTTCGGAATGTATGATTCTTTGAAACCGGTGGTTTTGGTCGATGGCTTGCAGGTTCGTGCAAAATCTGAATCTGAAAGCTAGAAAAATGACTACTCATACAATGATTTTACATACTTACTATAATTTGGATTTCTTGTTAACAGGATAGTTTCTTTGCAAGTTTCATTTTGGGTTGGGGGATCACAATAGGTGCTGGCTTGGCCTCTTACCCCATTGATACTGTGCGTAGAAGGATGATGATGACATCCGGAGAAGCCGTGAAGTACAGCGGCTCGTTGGATGCATTCAAGCAGATCATCGCCAAAGAGGGCGCTAAATCGCTCTTCAAAGGCGCCGGGGCGAACATATTGCGTGCTGTTGCAGGTGCCGGAGTGCTTGCCGGTTATGATAAGCTACAGCTTGTCTTGTTTGGAAAGAAATATGGTTCTGGCGGTGGAGGCTAAGATATACAGATAATGCTGGAACAAACTATTATATGTGTTAAATCTCATTCCTGCTGAAAATGAACAATAACTATTTGAGCTTTCTCAGAGTCGGATATTTAGAAACCATAGTTTCTTTGAATTGTTGTTGGAGTGGGGTTATGTTGGCCATTTTGGTTGAAATAATTTTAGACTATTCAATGTTGCCATTCTATTATCTTGTTCACTTGTGTTTCAAGGTAATTTTTCTAGTCTGCTTTATTTAGGTTAAATTATATTTTCAGTGAAATTACAATTAAGTCTCTATAATTTAAAAGTTTATAATTGAATTCCTATGTTCATAAAAAATTTACAATTTAGTCTCTGTCAACAAAATATTTCGTAACATATTATATTTTGTGATGTCATGTGCATTAGTTAAAATTGTGATTTTATAAAAAAATTCCTTCATACAAGTTACAGAAGAAACTCATTGAATGCCATAATAAAGATACAATCGTAATAATATAATATCAAATTTAAATAGGAATTAAATTATAATTTTTTTATGGGTATAAGAACTCAATTACAATTTAAATTACAAGGACCTAGTTATAATTCACTAAAACTATTGAAACTTAATGTATAATTTAATCTTTTATTTATCACTATCATTTTTTATGCTTTTATGTTTTTATTTTTACATTTACCAATGTATCTAACTAAAGCACGAAAAAGGGAGGGAAAAAAAGTGTTGGTGCCAAAAAAAAAAAAATATATTGATAAAAAGTTAGAGTGGATATACAAAAGACGAAAAGAATAAAGTTTAACTAATTTATTTTTTGTATTTATTTTATATTTGAATCAATATTAATAAATTTTTTATTTTCACTAAAAATGTTAGTCTCTATTTTCCTTTACATAAACCATACTCACTGGATCTGGAATATGGTGGAAAATTCAAGTTACAAAATTTCTGTAAGAAAAAAGGAAAAAGGGTTAACATAAAAAACCATGTGAGCCAACAGAACTAGAAGCTAGTCTTCCCCTTCCCCCTCCTCCATGCCTTGTCTTCAATTCCCATTGTAACAAAAATAAAAGATTGAATACAAAAAAAAAAATAAATAAATAAAAGATTAATATCCCAAATCAATCCCTAAAGAATTTTTAGTCGGACGATTTAATTCTCATCAAATTTTAATAACCAAGTCAGTTCCCAAACTTTTATTTTGTTAGACATACCAGAATTATCTATCAAGTTGAGCAGGATTAGTTATTGGTCCTATTGAAACAAGCCATGAAAAATCGCTCTATGCTGGCGGTAGAGAGCGCCGGCAAGTTGGGCACTCCATCTTTACATCCATCCATCTTTGCAGACAGCCAGAGTGAAAGAAATGATCACAAGGTGTCACCTGTGAAATAATAGTCAATTAGTCACCACATTAGGCCTAAATCCATCTTGTAGTTTTTAATTCGAGTTTAACAAAGGTGTAAGTTTATTTTGACATACCATGCAGTCATTGGACCGCTGATTAAGATCAATGGATGTCATACAAATAACACAATCTGTAGCATGTCTTGGATCTTGACTAAACCTTCTATAATAGCTGTACTTCTCAGGTAGTATCTGCAAATCATGAAGAAACAAAGAGAAAAGATTCATGCAAGTGATCCACACATCACAATAGTGAGGATTTTGATTATTTTCGTCATCAATCTCGCTATGTCTACACCCTCTATAGCAGACATTATTTTAACACCAGTATTTTCTTAACAATCGATATGCATTTTATTTGTGTTGTTAATTTTTTTTTAAAAAATACACAATCAATTAATAACAGTCGTATTTTTACAAGGGTGTCAAATGTGTGCCACAAAGCCGGACTCGTGATCAGCTGACGGTGTTACCAAGGTATTAGGATGAAATACATCTGAATGTGTAAGTGGTCATAAAGTAACAAGAAGGCCTAACCTGTCGAGGGATGAACCAGCGTGACCCGAGATAATGCTGAAGGAGAAGAACTGAAGCTTGAAGCCCAATAAACACAGTCAACGAAACACACCAGCTCTTGTCTGGCTGTATGCGCATGAAGTTGTTTGGGCAACCAAAAACATATAGCGGGACTGCTAAGCGAGTAATAGATATCCCAAGGATATAATGAGGATGCAATGGCTTGCGTGAGTCACGAATAACATTGGTGATTATCTGAGGTATCCAGAAGGAGTACATAAGAAGAAGAATGGGTCTTAAATAGTGATGGAACTCGTACATGAGGAGAATGCCTCCCAATAGTATTCCATCTGCAGAGAAAGCGAAACCATTAAATTCAGGCCACTCTGTCATACAATGAATTCTTTATCATGCAGACATTGTACTTCCACTAATCAAACTTGAGCATGAATCCTATAGATCCAATGACTCCAAAGTGAATCGATAGCAATGAAATCACATGGAATCAGTTAGCAAACAAAATATTTCATTCTAAATGAATACTTACAGAAACGGCTGTATAAGACTGAAAGTTCGCGCCTCATTGCCTCCCAACCTTCTCCGCTACTCAAAGGCCTATTTGCCTTCCAGATGGTGAGGAGATATCTCATCTCAAATATTGAAAAGACGACGAACTTGAAAAATGCAGCAGTTGCAAAAGCATTAAACAAGGATTCTGCATTTCAGGCAGCAGCGATAATTATTAAGCTGAGAATCTGATAACTACTATAAAATAAGATAATCAATGACTCATGTCCACTCTATTGCAACAATGGTAATAGCATATAAAAATCAATATAAAAACATAACACTGTAGTTTCAAGTTGTGAAAATCTCTATTTTACCAATTAGTATTCCTGCAGTCAGATGTAAAAGGCAAAGATAAGCATCCATTATCGCTTGTTGGCCAATCATCAATATTGAAACCTTAGCAGCCCCCTATGGAAATATCAAAATCATATTCACAGATTACTATGAGATCACAAAAATAAATAGTATTTGATACATTTATCCAAATTGAAGATTTACATATTAATTCCATTCAGTAATATCTGTGACATGAAATTTCAAATAAAAGTAAATTCTTACAGATTGCGTGCTGCTATGCTCCATTTGACGAATCAGTAGAAGAACTTGCAAGAAAGAAACCTGATATATGTACATTAAGGAACAAACAAGGTAACGGACAGCAACAAATGATAAAGCTGTAAGAATATCTACGATTGAAGGATACAAAAGTAACCATCAAGGTATAGTTCACTGCCTTGTTATAGTACACCTCGATGTTGACCGATGTTGCATTTAACAGTAATGGTGAGAAACAGTCTCCATCATCGTCCGTGGAGGGACTCTCCATCAAACCTTCGAGGTGAAAACGATCATGTTCTCCTTCTATATAGGAAATAATATAACCACTTGGTAAATCACCAGGTCAAAAAATATACAAAAATACAATCATTTTCTCATCAATAAAAAGAATGAACTCAATGAATAAAAACAAAATGAGAAAAACTCATGCAATGTACATATAATTATTTTCCTGCTATACATGTAATATCAGGAGTCAGTTATATTAGAATGGAAGAGCACCAAAAGGAAGATATTAATGTTTCATATTTTTATCAAGGTGATGATATGCTGGGGAAAGTACCATTTTTGGTTGATGGTAACCGTGAAATCTGTGCGGCAATTTCAATATTACAATGTTTCTCCATGTCATGCATTGGTGCTGCAGCAGAGGAAAATATAGCTAGTCAATAATACAACAAAGTTATGGGAAAATTCCTTCAAAGTGTATTAGTATGGGAGATAAATTACAATGTTTCTTTCTCCACATCTTATCTCGGGAAGAATCTTGCAGTACCTGAGATGAGAAAACTCCAAGCTGTGCAGAATACATGTAGCAAATAAGTACTTTGGATGCTCACTTTTTAATAAATAAATAAAAGACCAAATTTGTTAAGATGAAGAGAAGGAAAGTAGAAGGAACTTGAAGTGTAAGAAATTCTCCATAGTGATCTAATAGTTAACAAGAGAAAATATTTAAAACTGCAAGGTTACACTTCAATGATAAGAATCTCGGTAGAAAAACTTCCGTGTGTTGGTGGGTGTGTATATGAACATATATTAATTCTTGGACACAGAATTATCACTTATTCCAAGTAATAAACACTGTTTAAGCAACACAAATAAAAATTGATCACCAAATTAAGATTATCAGATCATACTCATAGATGCTATATAACTGGTGAGTGCATGGGGAGAGTATTCTAGAAAAAAATATACAAAATTTAAAACATCAATGATACGTTAAAAAAAATGATGGTTACCAGATGGTATGGATTGGATAAAATATGGTCTCCATCCTGATTCAATACTTTCTCTTTTCCACTGCAATAGTAGGAAAGAAACTCTTGAGCATATTCAGGTTTTCAGATATAACAGGCTTTCCTCAAATGAATATGGACATATAGGCATTTCATTGGGAATACGACGGAGCATTAGAGAACAGATTCAAGGTGAAATTCTAAATATAAACAAGCATGATAACATTCACCAACTTGCACTTAATATGAAAACTTAAGCAGCACATTTA
>JASCZI010272632.1:1797-19175 GCA_036250425.1 Stylosanthes scabra | reverse complement strand
AAAAGCATATGACAGAGTAGATTGGCGATTTTTGGAGCATTCTCTCTCTTGTTTTGGCTTTCCCCGAGCTTCGATTAATCTTGTCATGAATTGTGTCAAATCTTCTGCTTTATCACTTTTGTGGAATGGGAATAGACTGGACAGTTTTGTTCCTAACAGGGGCCTCCGACAAGGCGATCCTATGTCGCCTTACTTATTTGTCATATGCATGGAGAGATTAGCCTGTTACATCTCTAAACTTGTGGATAATGGTAGTTGGGAACCGGTGGCCGTTACTAGAGGAGGGCCAAGAATATCTCATCTCATGTTTGCTGATGATCTTCTTCTCTTTTGCAAGGCTCGAAAGTCTCAAGTTCATCTAATTATGAATGCTCTAGATATTTTCTGCAAAGCCTCTGGTCTTAAGGTTAACTTGGACAAATCGAAGGCTTTATGTTCGAAGAATGTCAGCCATAGAAGAAAGGACATGTTGTCGGGTATTTCTTCCATTCGTTTCACTCAGGATTTGGGAAAGTACTTGGGGGTCAATTTGCACCAATCTAGAGCTAGAAGAGCTTCTTTTTTCGAAATCTTGGATAAAATCAAAAGCCGACTTGCTGGTTGGAAAGGTAGAGTTCTTAATAGAGCTGGACGTCTTTGTCTTATTAACTCTGTTGCCTCAGCTCTGCCTGTTTACAACATGCAGGTAAGCCTTCTTCCTACTAGTATTTGTAATGAAATTTCTAGAACCTTAAGAAATTTTCTCTGGAAAGGTCTGGTAGATGAAAGAGGGCTGAGTCTTGTAAACTGGAATACGGTTATTACTCCAAAGAAATTTGGGGGATTAGGTATTCGGGACCCTGGTTGTGTTAATGTGGTACTTTTGGGTAAGTTGGTTTGGCATATGTTTCGCTCCCATGACAAGCTTTGGGTGAGACTACTCAGAAGTAAATATTTGTCATCCACCTTGGAAGATACCTTTTCTGCTTTTACTGGTTCTTCACCGATTTGGCAGAGTCTATACAAGGCATTTCTTATTCTAAAAGATGGTTTCTCCTGGTGCATTGGGCCACTATCCCAATCCTTTTGGTACGATAAATAGACATTGGATGGTACACTTGCTGATTTACTGCCTTTTGTCCATATTTCTGACACTCAATTAAGCATCCAAGACATTTGGGAGAATGGAACTTGGAATTTTGATCGATTATCTTCAATCATTCCACACCAAGTGTATCAAAAGATCTCCCTTTATAATCCGGACATTCAATCAGGCCCTCATCCAGGATGGTTGTGGAATGCTTCGTCTTCCAAGATTTATTCTACAGGATCTGGTTATAATTGGCTCTGTCATCGGAAGGTTAATTGGGACCCAAACTCAAATTGGTTATGGCTATGGCGTTTGCAATGTCCTGAGAAACACAAGCTACTTATGTGGCTTGGTCTCCATAAAGCTCTTCCGACTGCTTCTTTTCGTTCTAGGCATGGCTTGACTTCTTCGAATATTTGTCCCAGATGCAACATTCATTCTGAAACCTCACTTCATTGTCTTCGGGATTGCCCTTTTTCCCTTTATATTTGGCGTAGACTGGGCTTTGATTCCACCAATCCAGATATCCAGAAGTGGATGCTATACGGGATAAAAAAAAATCCCTTTCTCTTTGCTTCAGCTTTATGGTGGATATGGAGATACCGCAATAATTCTATTTTTAATCCAGGTGAACAATGACATCGGATAAGGTACTTGCTCTGGTTCATTTCTCAGAATGGGAATTCCATAGAACTTTCTCCATGTCTTAGTCTTTAGCTTTTAATTCAGTTAACCTGAGTTAGCATCCGCCAACTGAAGGTTCATTTAAGGTAAACTGTGATGCTAGCAAGATGGGCAACGAAGACTTGATTGGTTTTGGTTGTGTTATTAGGGACTCTAACGGTGACTGGCAACATGGTTGTGCTGGTATAATTCATCATCACAGTGTACTTCAGGGTGAGCTCTTTGCCATTTGGAGGGGATTGATGCTAGCTAGTGAACTTGATTACAAAGATGTCTTGTGTGAAACGGATTGTCATGAAGCTTTTATTCTTATAAATGACTCTACTATGACTACATTTAATGTCACAAGCTGCTTAATTAGAAGAATTAAAGATCTTTTACATCGCAACTGGAGGGTTGAGTTAGTGTTAATTCAGCGCACTGCAAATAGAGTCGCAGATGCTTTGGCAAAATTTGCTATATGTAATGGAATTCATCATGCTGATTGGCTTGAACCTTGGGATGATCTCAGAGCTCAACTTCAACATGACATAGATTAATCCTGTTTGTCTAGCTTGCTGCCCTGCAGCTAGTTTTCGTTTCCTTCTTTGTTATCTTCGTCACCAAAAAAAAAAAAAAATAGTTGGTTATGTACATTGAAGGAAATTGTGATGAGCTATATGCAAAACCTATGACTCCCTTTTCTCACTTCTTTTCCATTTTTTCAAGCTTTTTTGAAATCTAGAAAATAAAAGCAAATCTTACTTATTTTTAACTAATATCTTACTATATCAATTAAATCATTTAATCAAATCTTATTCTATATTGTTTTAGGAGATAAATAAAATCTTATTATATCTTAAACAAAAAACTTGCTATATATATAATAATATATATCACACCTATTAAAAAACTTATTATGTGTTTCACATGTTATTAGTTTTTTAAATTTAATTTTTATATTACATAAAAATAATCAATAAATATTAGTATTATTATATTTATGTAAATGGCTAAAGAATTTGTAAGTTGCAACTTTGATGCAAAAATTTTTGACCCCCAAAAATCTTTTTTAAGCTCCGCCAGTGCATGCATCAATGTATTCATCCTAATAAAAAAAATTTATAGTTCAAATTTTCTGTGTTAGACTTTATTATTTCTGTACTCAAATTTTTTTTGGCTAAACTTTAATATATTATTTATATGTTTGGTGGGTTGACTTATTTAGTATGAAAACACCTTAATTGATGCATGGATGCATGAACGCATAAATTTATCCAGAAATGAAATAGAAAGAAAAAATATGTTATTCAATATGTATGAATGTTGATTGCAGACATATGTAACTTGGAGGAAAATGTGGCTTTCGGAAGGAGAAGAGCATGAGGCAAGCAAGAAAGAATTGATCTCTATTTTCAAACAACTTGAAGATGAATTGGGAGACAAAACATTTTATGGGGGTGACACATTTGGGTTTCTTGACATTGCTCTAATCCCATTTTCTCGCTGGTTTTATACCTATGAGACTTATGGAAACTTTAAAATGGAATTAGATTGTCCTAAACTAATGGCATGGGTCAAAAGGTGCTTTCAGAGAGAGACTGTGTCCAACACACTCCCTGATGACAAGAAGGTCTATGACTACGTAGTTGCTTGGGAGAAAAGACTTAAAAATAATTAAATTAATAATAATTTCCCTCAACATATATGTATTTGCAATAAGTTAAATGTGGTATCCTTTATTTGTGTTATGATATTATGTTGCTTGTGTTGAGTTTATTAGGGATGATCTTGTGTTGGATTTGGTAGGTTTTGGGGATATGGTAATTTGATTTGTGGCTTTGATAGATAGACACTTTGGTTTGGTATGCCGTATGCCTAATATTTGGAGCTGAGGAGGGTTGAGTGCTTTTTATGTCTGTCTTGTATGTCGTACAATTATGATCAATAAAAAAAGAATTATTTGGCTTATGAATTTTTCATTCGCAATATTTATTTATTTTGTCAAGACTCAAGGGAACCAAAACATTTTATATTCAAAATCTGATTTTAAATGTGTATATTAAATATTTAAATAAGTTTATCAAATGAAAAATATTGTAAGTAATAAAAAGTAGACGATAAGCAGTAGATATTTTTATTCTGAGAAATAGATCATCCGAAAAGATTTAATGAAATAGATTATTTAAAATTTAGCGAAATAAATCATTTAAATTCTAATGAAACAAATCATTCGAAATTTATAAGAGAAGCACATCATTTGAAATCTAGTGAATATCTGAAATTTTAAACAACGATTCTATGTGAACAAGTGATTTTGGCCAACTAAGTCCAACCACGTCATTTATTTCTATGCTAAATAGAAGACTATTTCGATGTCAAATAGAACTTTATTTATGTGCAATTTTTTTATACTATTTGACAACGAAATAATATTTTATTTCGTATAGAAATAAATCACTTGGTCGAACTTGGTTAGCCAAAACCACTTGTTCATTTAGCATTATCCAATTTTAAATATGGATATTACCAATAGCAGAATAGACGGTGGTGGTTGACAGAAAGCCATCGTTGGAGAGAGTTGCCAAAAAAGTCATCTAGAGCTAGTGGTGGATGGATTGGTGATTTGTGGTGGCAAATGAAATTATGGCGTTAAAAAAAGGAAGAATAATAAATAAGAATAAAAAGTAACCACAAAAAATTGTGGATGAATTAGACTTTTTTAAATTGTTGCCTAATGTTATTAATTAAATTTTGAGTAGTGCTACAGAACCAACATTAGGGAGCCAATAAATCTAATTATAAGTTATCATCCTAAACTAAAAACAATTATCATCCGAAACTAAATACAATTATCATCCGAAAAAAATAACTTATTATTCGAAACTGTACAAAATTGTCATCTAAAACTAAATAAAATTATCATCCGTAACCTCCTCACTATCACCACCATCACCAACGGCAGCATCACCATCACCACAGCAACAACAACAACCACCTCACCACCATTACTACCACAACAACAAAGGTAGAAGTAAAAAAAAGAAGAAGGAGAAACAATGGTGGCAAGAAAAAGAAAAAGATGACGACGATGGAGCGGCGGTGGTGGCCGGGATCGCACGATGAAGAAGATGAGGCGGCGACGTAAGGTGAGGCTGCGGTGGAGGAAAAAAGGAAGAGAGAGAGGATATCTCAATGAAGAAGGGGAAGAAGCAGTGGCAATGTGACGGTGATGTAGATGTCGAAGATGGATCTTGCCGAGGGAGGATCCTCGACGGAAAAGCTGCAAAAGAACGCCTTGTTGTTGTGTGCTTCTTTCTTCTCTTTCTTCAAATCTCATTTCTTGCTGTGATTTGCCATAATGCATGATGGAGGAGAAGAAGATAATGCATGGTGGTGAAAGAAGAAGAAAAAAGAGGCGGTGCAATAGCTCCGGTTAGTTATGTTGGGAGAGGCTCCCTATCATTTCTCTTAGATTTTTATTAATTACTTAATGTTGTTTCAAATTATTATCCTTATTACATCATTAATAATAAAGAGATAAGGTTTCAACCTTAGAAGCAAGAACTCACAGCAACGTTCTTGAAGATACAGAGAAAAGAGAGAAGAGAGAGAAAAGAGAAAGAAGAGTTCTGTAACTGATTAATGAAAAGAGAGACACAATGAACAGTGATAACTCAAGCCTTATATACAAGGCTATTAGTTCTGCTAACTCTAGTAAACAGAAAGCAAAACATAACTAACTCTAAGCTAACTATCTTGCTATATATAATATCCTATTAATTTATATTAATACACCTAACAACCCCCACAAACTTAGGTAGGGTGTTTAGCACAAAGCCTAAGTTTGCTTTTGAACTTCTCAAATAAATTGGTACCTAGTGCCTTGGTTAGTATGTCTGCTACTTGATCTAGGGCTGAAATGTGTGCTACAAATAACTTCTTGGATGTCACCAGATCTCTGATGAAGAAAAGATATGTCTCCAAATGCTTGCTTCGGCCATAATTTCTGTTTGGGTTGAAGATATGTCTGCTACTTGATCTAGCATGAACTCTTATTATCACAGTAGATTGTTGGGGGAATCCTCTGTGGTATTTGTAGTTCTTTAAGAATAAGTTATAGTGCCATAATTTCTATTTGGGTTGAAGTAATTGCTCTAAATTATGCTTCCGTGCTAGATCTACTAACTTTTGTCTGCTTGCTACATTTCCAGAATATCAGATTGGTGCCAAGAAAAATGCAGAATCCAGTGGTGCTCCTCCAGTCATCAAGTTCCGAGGCCTAATCAGCATCTGAAAAAGCCAAGATTCGAAAATCAGTACAGTTTGTGAATAATAACCCTTGACTTACTGTACCTTGTAGGTATCTTAAAATCCTTTTTACAGCTTTCCAGTGATTTTCAGTAGGCCTTTGCATGAACTGTGACAACTTGTTTACAACATATTCAATATCTTGTCTTGTGATAGTGAGATATTGCAATGCTCTAATAATAGACCTGTACCTCTTAGGGTCATCAAATAAATCAGAATCATTAGCAAATAGTTTCAAGGAAGATATCATTGGTGTTGGAACAGATTTTGCATCATGCATTCCTAATTTTAACAAAAGATCTCTAGTATATTCGGCTTGGCTTAGAAGTAGTTTTTGGTTTCCCATGTCATCAACCTCTAAGCCTAGAAAATAATGAAGTCTGCCAAGATCTTTTAGAGGAAACAGAGAGTGTAAATTTCCTATTAAATTTGGTATTTCAGTGCTACTAGAACCTGTAATCACTATGTCATCAACATATACCAAGATGTAAGTAATATCGCTAGATCTCGTTCTAATAAAGAGAGCTACATCATGTGCAGCATTTTGAAATTAAAATTTCTTTAAGGTTATAGCCAAAGTGTTATACCAGGCCCTTGGTGCTTGCTTAAGGCCATAAATAGCTTTATGCAATTTACACACCTTACTCAGGTCAGTAATTGGAAAACCCTGTGGTTGATGCATATAAACAGTCTCAGTTAATACACCATTCAAGAAAGCATTATTAAAATATAATTGTCTAATAGGCTATGCATAGGTTAGTGCAATAGTTAAGATAAGTCTAATTGTAGTTGGTCTAACTACAGGGCTAAAAATTTCTTCATAGTCAATGCTCTTTTTTTGTTCATACCTTTTTGCAACTAACCTAGCTTTAAGTCTAATGATCTCACCCTTAAGATTTTTCTTTAAAACAAAAACCCATTTTGAATGAACTATAGTAGAATTGGCCGGTGGATCTACTAAGCTCCACGTTTGGCACTTAGCCAAAGCTTGTAGCTCAATTTCCATAGCCTTCCTCCATTGAGGTACCTAGACTGCTTGTTTGGCAGTCTTGGGAATATGGTTAGCTAAATTGTCAGTCTCAGTAGCAGCAGTAAAGTAAGTTCTAGGTTTCAAACTTCCAGTTTTAGATCTAGTCTTCATAGTATGTGTATTTTGAGTATCAGGTTGAATAATTGGATTAACAATATTATTATTATGAGGAAGTTCAATTTCTATACCACCTATTGGAACCTGAGTAGGCGCAGTAGGAAGTGTGGTAGTAGATGGTGTAGCCTGTGTTGTAGATAAAGTAGTATCATGCAGATCAGTAGTTTTTTATTCAATTTGTAGAGATGCAGCAGGATGTGGTGGGTTGATGGTGGGAAGAGTCACTTGCTGTGATACATTAGGTGGTGAATTGGGAGGTAATCCTTGATTACTAGTAGCCAAAGGGATAATACCTACAGACTGCAATGAGTTAGAGGAACAATTAGTCATAGAATTAGTTTGTGTGGATTTTTGAAAAAGAGAACTGTAAGGAAAAATTGTCTTATCAAAGACCACATTTTGGAGTGAAAGATCCTGCCATCCCTTGAAAGACATTTATACCCACTATGTTGGAAATCATAGCCCAAAAGACACATAACTGACTCTTAAAATCAAATTTATGTGGGTTATATGATCTAAGGTAGGGATAATAACCACACCCAAAAATACTTATGAGACTATAATCAAGTTTTCTTTTAAAGAGTTTTTCATAAGGTGTTTGCATTTGTAAAACAGGTGTGGGCATTCGGTTAATCAAGTATACAGCAGTAGTAAAGGCCGAATCCCAATGACTTAAAGGCATTGAGGCAGTTGCAAGGAGAGAAAGCCCAGTCTCTGTAATGTGCCTGTGCTTTCTCTCAATGCTGCCCTGTTGTTGATGTGTGTAAGGACACGACAACCTGTGCAAAATGCCATGAGTTTTCAAAAAATCAGAAAAGGCATGGGAAGTGAACTCCCTACCATTATCACTTTGAAGTGATTTTATTTTACAACCTGTTTGGTTCTCTATATAAGCTTTGTAGCTCTGGAATGCAATGAGTGCCTGAGATTTTTGAGTCAACAAGAACAAACAGACATAACGAGTACATGCATCCATTATACTAATATAGTACTTATGCCCATTATTTGAAGTAAATGGGGCAGGACCCCAAATGTCTATATTCAAAAGGAATGTGATAAACATTTTGAGATGTTGGAAACGGTAACTAATGCATCTTAGATATTGTACAAAATTCACATATTTTATGTTGTCGAGTGTATGCAGGTGCAGAAATGTTACAAGACTGCAGAACGGAGTTAACACTTTTAATGTTACAATGTCCCAAATGTTTGTGCCAGAATTCATAAGAGTTTTGTGAATTAACTTTAGTCATAAATAATTGTGAACAAGTAGAGAAGTATTGGTGTATTCAGTATTAGGCAAAAAATAACCAATATTAGGCAATGTAGTATGAGAAACAGAATTACTGCTAATAGTAGAAATATCAGGAGTAGCTAAAGATGGAAAATTAGAATCAGAAAGGGAAACACATTTATTATTAATGTCTGTAGATGTAGTAGCTTTAGCTATCTTTCTAAAACTATCACCAGAACTTGTACAGGTATTAGGTGGGACAGAATTATTCAAGAAATGTAAAGTTGGCATTTGGTATGTATTAATAAAAGAACTATTTCGAGGTATCTGAAGGGTGTCAAAGTAGTAAATGCCACCCTTAGCCTTGCCCTGCAGAAGCTGATCCCTGGTAACCTAATCACGAATGATATAGGTTTCAGGTTAGAATTCAAAAACAAAAATATTATTATCAGCAGCAAATTTAGAGACACTAAGTAAATTTTGTGAAATTTGTGGAACATGTAAAAGATTATTAAGTTTGTAAAATTTATCTCTAGACTTATGAAATAAAAAAGAGATACCAGAATTGAGAATAGGGACTCCCTTTCCATTACCAACATATAGTTGCTCCGGAGATTGTTTGGAGTCTGAGTGTTGCATAATGTCGGCGTGCTTAGCTGTGACATGGTGCGAGGCGCCAGAATCTGCATACCATGAGGAGTCTGAAGTGGTGGTTGGTCCTGTCAGATAAGCCTTCAGCTGATGAAAAGAGATGGATGGAGGAGGTGGGTAGGAGTTGGCATATGGGACAGCTTGCTGAGTGTTCTGTTGTGGACCTTGAAATGTTGGATCATAGCGGTGGTAACAGGTTTGGACTATGTGGCCAAATTTCCCACACAATTGACATTGGGGTCGATTTTGTTGAAACCTTCCCACACGTCCAGCCCTGCCTCCTCTCATAGTTACCCTTCCATTCCTGCCTCCAGTTGTAGAATTTGGATCAAAGGAATTAGGAGAAGCTTGTGTAAAATGAGCCATGGTTGTTGCTTTCTCCTTCTTGTTGATACGATTTTCGTAAGCCTTCAAGAAGCTCTTTGCTTCATGGATGGTGAAGGTGGTCATTCGTGACATGACTGAGGTGACGTAGCCATCATATTCATCCGGCAATCCATCCAAGACTGCTTGGATATGGTCATCCTCCATGAATGGGTGCCCAATTGAGTGCAAGGAATCAACAATTTTCTTAATTGATTGGAGATATTCTTCGATGGTACTTGTTTTCTTGGTGGTACGGAGTTGAGTCTTCAAACTCTGAATTCTAGTTTTGGACGACATAGTGAAGATGTGGGTGATGGTCTCCCAGCTCTCTGCAAAAGTTACGCATTTCACAACCTTGTTCTTGAAGGTGATGCTCATGGATCGGAGGCATCAAGCCACGTTATGAGTGCAGAATCATGTTGAGCCCATTCAATGTATTTCTCAGACTCTTGAATGATAGTGGGAGATTTTGATTTTTTGGGAGGAACCACAACTTCTGCCTCACCAGATTTAGGGTTCTTGTTATCATTACCTAAATCTTTTTCATCAGGAACGTCGATTTCTTCAAATTGTGATGGGATTTTTGATGGATCTAAATGATGTTGAAGCTTCAGGGTGTGGATTGTGAGAAGCACCAATTTCTGCCATGAATAGAAGTTGTCGTCATCAAATTTGTCAGAAAGGGACACCAATCCATTTTTTTATCTTCAGTTGCGAAGAGGGAATCAGTGCCATGTCGATAGATCGGAACTTGCTCTAGATACCATGTAAGGTTTCAACCTTAGAAGCAAGAACTCACAACAATGTTTTTGAAAATATAGAGAAAAGAGAGAAGAGATAAAAGAAAAAGAAGATTGTAATTGATTAATGAAAAGAAAGACACAATGAACAGTGATAACCCAAGCCTTATATACAAGGTTATTAATTCTGGTAACTCTAGTAAATAAAAAGCAAAACATAACTAACTCTAAATTAACAATCTTGCTATATATAATATCCTATTAATTTATATTAATACATCTAACAAGAAGAATAATTTTAAAGATGAGTAGTTTGAACGAGTATTATATGAAATATTTTATTATTTTATTTATTAATTTTTAAAGAGAAGTTAGATGCTTCTCTTAATTCTGTACTTCTAAAAAAGCTCTTCATCATATAATACTCCATCATTAATTCATTACTAGAAGAATGAACAAGTTAGGCCCTCTATTGATTAGGAACATTTTAATAAAGATACTAACACCGTCTTTATGTAAAAGAAAATTATTTTATCCGTGAATTAAAATTATAATATTTAAATTTTTTTACATATACATATTTTAAAAACATAGCTTTTATTTAAAATTTTTGTTATTTTTGTTATTTTAATTAAATCAATACTAATATTTTATCTATCTATATATAAATTTATAAATAGAATATTTATATGATACGTGAGAATCTAATTTTAATATATCAACTTTTATTTTTAGATGATTTAATTTTAATTTAGTAATTCTTATTTTTTTAATTTTTGTAATTTTTCAACCTTTTTTTTATTTTATACTTTTGATATTTCTTCATTTTTAATTTTTACTTTTTTTAGTAATTCTTTATTTTTTAATTAATTCTTATTTTTAACATATTAGAATTTTTCAAGAATACTCTTCAAATAAAATAAAATTCTTTAAAAAAAAAGTTTTTCTTTTGTCATAAATTAGACAAAACCTAAATATCCCAACACACACTCACTCATGCCACACGTTATTATAAATTCTAAATTCCTCCACAAGCATTACAACTCGGTGCAGCTCCTTTAAGGCAAATAATATTGTCAATTCGACCAAGCCTCGACAAAAAAAAAAAAGTTTTGAACATCTTCTTGTAAGCAGGCTGGCTGTTATTTGCTTTGAGTCCCTTGTCCGCGATATCTTCTTGATGGAGACTAAACTCGAAATGGAATCCACAAATAATCAGCAATATCAGGAGTCATCAGATTTTTTTTCTTTTATTTTATATTTTCTTCAATCGGTGTTATGCGATAAAATTTGAAAACGAAAAAAAAAATCTATTTACATATTAACATTAGACAACGCAAAAGTAATGCTACGGAACCAATATTAAGGAACGAATTAGGAAATCAATGAATAAGTGATAATCTAAAATTAAAAAAGTTATTATCCACAGAATATAAAAATTATTATTCATAACTTCTCACACTCTCAAGTGAAGTTTTCCTATATTTTTTCATATATATATATATATATATTTTGGTGTCTATTAGACAACGTATATACATGCTTATGCTTATTAAGTAATTATTTTTGTATTTTTCGTATATAAACTTGAGTATTGATAATGATATATGGATATTTTAAAATTTATTAGTGGTGCATAACATGGTCAGAAGTTAGAACCATAAATAGTCCTAGCTAGTCACTTCTCATAGTTGAGAGTTTTTAGTGGATTATCCTTTGCAGCATCAACAATGGCAGACGAGGTTGTTCTGTTGGATACATGGATCAGCATGTTTGGTATGAGGGTCAGAGTTGCTTTGGCTGAAAAGGGTGTCAACTATGACTACAAGGAACAGGATCTCAAGAACAAGAGCTCTTTGCTTCTTCAGATGAATCCAATTCACAAGAAGATCCCAGTTCTGATCCACAATGATAGACCAGTATGTGAATCTGCAAATATAGTTGAATACATTGATGAGGTTTGGAATGGTAAATCTCCTTTCATGCCTTCTGATCCTTATGAGAGAGCTCAAGCCAGATTCTGGGTTGATTTCATTGACAAAATGGTACTTCTTTTTACTGTTAATTTCTTGTCATGTGATGTCTATTGTTTTTGTCTCTTCAATTTTGGTGGGTGTAATGCATAATTAATTTGAAGGTCTATGATTTTATATCTGCTATACTTTAACCTCACATTAAGTATATATAGTTCTTGACTCTCTTATTTAATATGGTGGGATTGGGATGAGCTTTATTAAGAAGTGAGTTATGTGGAGCGGTTAATTTTCTTATCTATCTGAATAATTATTAGCAATTTATTGACTAACAGAAAACTCTTATTCCTTAGTATTTTGTTATTCTATTAAATGAAACTCATATTCCTAACAAATTAGCATTTTGTTATTTGCTGAGCCATGGGATATTCTGGAAATCAAAAAATAAATAAACAAATAAATAATAATTACTTTTTATTCGATATAAATATAAATAATAAAGATGTAATTTTATTAGAAGTATGTGTGAATCTATATTTATATTTTACTTTATTTTTTATAAAATGTAAAAGAATAAAATTTGTATTATAATTGAATCTTTTATATCTATATCAAACATACATACGTAAGAATAACTTCCCTTCATTTATCTTTTTGTGTAAAGAGCACTTGATTTGGATTTTGGATTTCACATTTCTGATTTGAATAGTCTTGTCCTTCGATTTCTTTTTCAGTAAAACCACTGTAAATCTCTATACATTCATTTACAACACGAAAAATATAAAATATTAGAAAAAAAATCACAAAACACATTAATACAACATACGATAACATAAAAATAATTACGTATAACACAGAAATAATACACCTCAATAAAAATCAAAATAAAAAAAAACACAAGAAATGTATGGAGGTGTACAATGATACACGTTGATTAATTCTTTCTTTTTATCTGACACTATTAATCAGTTTTGATAAATTCTTATGTCAATCTCTTTGTCTAAAGAATGAATTAATAGTCCAACAATGTACTTAAATAAAGTAACAGGAACAGATAATTAAAAAGAAGGCATATCTGTTATTCAATGTCGATGTTGGATGCAGATATATGAAACTTGGAAGAAAATGTGGCTTTCAGAAGGGGAAGAACATGAGGCATGGAAAAAGGAGTTAATCTCTATTTTCAAGCAACTTGAGGATGCATTGGGAGACAAAACATTTTTTGGGGGTGACACATTTGGGTTTCTTGACATTGCTCTAATCCCATTTTCTTGCTGGTTTTATACCTTTGAGACTTATGGAAACTTCACAATGGAAGCAGAGTGCCCTAAACTGATGACATGGGTCAAAAGGTGCTCTCAGAGAGAGGCTGTGTCCAACACACTCCCTGATCACAACAAGGTCTATGATTTCATATTGGCCTTGGAGAAAATACTTAAAAACAAATAAATTAATTTCCTTTCATATATATATATATATGGAAGGAGGATCTATTTATATCAGATACGAATGAATTTTATAGTGTTGTTATGTTGTTTTTGTTATGTTTTTGGTATATTTTGTAAATAATGGCTTTGATAGACACTTTGGTGTGTCTAATAGGGTTGAATGCTTTTTATGTTTTGTATAAGTTGTGTAATAAATTATTATGATCAATAAAATAAAAAAAGCTTATGTATGTGGCTGATAATGTTTCGTGTACTATAGTTAGTTTGCTAAGAGGACTAATGTTTGGCATGAGAGCCAGGATTGTATTATCTGAGAAAGGTGTCAGTTATGAGTACAAAGGAACAAGATGTCAAGAACAAGAGTTCTTTGCTTCTACAGATGAATCTAATTCACAAGAAGGTTCCAATTCTGATCCATAATGGTAGACTAATATGTGAATCTGCAGTTATAGTTGAGTACATTGATGAGGTTCTGAACCACAAAAATCCAATCATGCCCTCTGATCCTTATTACAGAGCTCAAGCTAGATTCTGGTTGGTTTCATTGATTACACTTGCTTAGTTGCTTTAGTAATGTATATCATTTCAGCTTATCCAATCTGCTTGGGCCAGTCAAGATGAATTTAAATCCTGACACTTATTTAATAGGATTAGTGAACAAATTACTAAACCAATCTAAATTGACTATGTATTGTTATTAGATTCTAATAAGTGGATATGTCAATATGTTATCTTGTGATGGAATCATGTCTATCTAAGAATTTCACAATAATTAACCAAAGACACGGACAATAGGTCCTTATTTTTTAATCGCAAAAGCAATTAAATCCATCACCAAATTTTATTACAAATAGGTTTTTAGCCTTTGTAAATAACCTGAATTTTTCTAGCAATAATCTGAATCTGGTATAGAAGAACCTATATATCTCATATCTACAAAAATAAAAATAATTATATTAAATTAAATTTATAATTAAATTTGACAAAAGACTTAATTATCTCTATGATAAAAAGTTAGGGACCCATTTATTCTTTTTTGTTTAAAAAAAAATATACTTTCAAACTAATTCTTCTTTATGACTTGAAGGTATAAAATAATAGTTTATTTTAATTTCCTAGCCGGTTGCCGCCGATGTTGACCTTTTCATACTTATTCTGTGTGCAAGTTAACAACTCATCAGTCATCACAAAATATCTAATTGTTTTAGGTAGTCTCTGTCCTCTCTGGCTACTTCACTTAATGAATCTTGCTCCTACAATGGTGGACAATAGCAGCCATAATAATGTTGTTTTGTTGGGCTCAGGGTTCAGCATGTTTGGCATGAGAGCAAGAATTGCATTGGCAGAGAAAGGAATCAAGTATGAGTACAAGGAAGAAGATCTCAGCAATAAGAGCTCCTTGCTCTTAGAAATGAATCCAGTTCAAAAGAAGATCCCAGTTCTCATACACAATGGGAAGCCAATTTGTGAGTCCCTCATAATTCTTGAGTATATTGATATGGTTTGGAACAACAACAATAATGGTGCAGCTCCAATAATGTTACTTCCTTCTGATCCCTATGACAAATCTCAAGCCAGATTCTGGGCTGATTTTGTAGATCACAAGGTAAATTAAATTGATATTTCTTGAAATTAAGTGATACTATATACATATATGTTACTTTCTAATTTAATTAATTTCAATAATAATATGCAGGTGTATCATGATTCTAGGAGGATATGGACTTCCAAAGGAGATGAGCAAGACTTGGCTAAGAAGGGTTTCATTGAGAGCATGAAACAATTGGAGGAATTTCTGGGAGACAAGCCTTATTTTGGAGGGGAGAATTTTGGGTTTGTTGATGTTGCTCTCATCCCTTTCTATTGTTGGTTTTATACATATGAGATGTTTGGCAACTTCAAACTTGTCACATTTTGTCCTAAAATCATCTCATGGGCTAATAGATGCATGGAAAGAGAAAGTGTGTCTGTGACTCTTGCAGATGGGAAGGAGGTTTATGAGTCTGTTTTGGATTACAAGAACAAATTTTTGATGGACTAAAAGGGAAGGGAATGTATGCTCTCCCGAAATCATGTATCAAAGTGTATATATGTAGTTCCTACCCAAAATGGTGAACTATTATTATTATTATTATTATTATTATTATGAATTTATATAAACAAGTTTCAACTTCATTCCTACCCAAAATGGTGAACTATTATTGGAAATTATATCAAAACAAAAGGAAAGGTTCAACTTAATTATTTCAAACACAAACAAACTAAGAGGCACAAATATAAGCAGCAAAACAAATAGCACACCAAAGTGCCACATGCTATGCATTATTATTCAAAATACATAATCAAAGAAGCATGGCATGCATGAATTTCATTTCACTTATCAGAATTCAAGAGATCCCTCTGCTTCAAAAGCTCAATGACCTTTTGTTCCTCAGGTAAACACTTGGACACACTCTCTCTCTCATTGCACCTCTTGGCCCAAGCAAATATGTTAGGGAAGCTTTCTTGATTCACAAAACTGTAGTTGGCAGTGAACTTGTAGGTGTAGAACCAACTGGACAATGGAACAAGTGTCACATCCACAATTCCGATGTTGTCTCCACCAAAATATTTATTGTCTCCAATTTGTTCTTCCATTATTTTGAGTCCCTCAATAAACTCTTTCTTTGCAACTTCTTTCTCTTCTCCTTCTGTTTTCATATACTTTAGGCCACTGCTGTATACCTGTTTCATCATACCCAAGGTTATTGGATAAATCATAAATATATATAGATTTGATTCATTAACTTTATTTCAGTTTTCTGGGGAATAAATCGACTGAAAAATCAAATGATTGTATAAATTTATAAAATAATAAGAATCAGCTAATTAATTTATACTTAAAAAAAAAGACAACCCTGTTTACTAAAATCTAAAGAGTTTAACCTTCTTCATACTATTTTTTTTGTATAAAAAAAATGGTAGCTGCACATCAAATAATTTTACAGAAGTATAATCAGTTTTTTTCATTAATACTAAATATATATCACTTTTATATGCTATGGTTACTGATGAGTAACTTTTTTTAATTAAGAAAAAATATCAAAATTACCCACGAAATAATCGAGCGCTGACAAAATTACCATGAAACGAAGAAAAATAATTTTTTACCTATGAAACATGAATTCCGTTTGATAAAACTATCCAAAGCTGCATTAACAAAGTTTTTGTTAAGATTTGAATAGTTTGACAAATGTGACCCAATTTTTTTTTTTTTTCATCATGGTAGTTTTGTCATTTTTTGGTATTAAAAAAAAAGGTATAACATTATTGAAAAATATAACTAGAAAAAGTACCTTCTTGTCGACATAATCAGCCCAAAATCTAGCTTGTGCTCTTTGGTAAGGATCAGAAGACAGCAATGAAGGAGATTTATGCTTCCAAACCTCCTCAATGTACTCAAGACAAACAAGTGACTCACAAATGGGTTTTCCATTGTGAATAAGAACTGGAACTTTCTTATGAACAGGATTCATTTGTAGGAGTAAATCGCTCTTATTAATAGGCAAGTCCTCTTCTTTAATCTCATACTTGACCCCCTTTTCCTCTAGTGCTATTTGCACCCTCCTCGCGAATGGGCTTAGCCAGAAATCTAGCAATATTACTTCATCGTTTTCTGCCATTGTTGTTCTATATAATGATGATGAAGACGACAATGAATGTTGATGGCAAACTCAATTTATAGACAACTAGATAGATGTATAGACACTATCCATGGGACCAAATTAAAATTTAAA